>JBCAUA010069904.1:0-11053 GCA_038406235.1 Peronia verruculata
AGTTACATTAGGTTATGAACAAATCTGTAATGGAAATAGCCTGGGTGACGAGAGGTGGTAAATTTGACATCCATATAGAATTCACATGTCTTTGTGAATACAACCCCTCTTCTCCTACCATCAGCTGTTTCAAATAATACATGTATATGTGAAGAAAGGGTGGAGTTAGGGGAGGGATTAAAAGAAGACATTGGTCAGCAAGATTGTCATTCTGGACCTGCATTGTGTCAGTCCGAAGCCAAGGCAGAGTCTCTTTGGTCAAAACAAACACCCTGAGGCTAAGCATTGGCGCTGGTGATCCAGATTGACAAGCCCGGCAAGGCGCACTGCAGGGCGTTGTAGCCCTTAGGCTGGGTCGCAGTTCTAGAGTTAAAAATCCTGCCTTCACTTTTGAAAGAAAAAAACAAAACTACAAGTAACAATAAATCCAGTCTTACAAAATCCTGTCTTTACTTTCGGAAAAAATAAAAAATGACACCAGCCTACCTCTCCAGCTACACCCTATTCTATCTTTTTTAATTGAGATGTGTGTTTCTTTGTTTTCTCATTTTTCTATTCTACTTCATTATGGCCCCTATTACTATTTCTATTTGCCATATTGTTTGGACTTTTGTTGGTCCATATTTTTATTCCTGCTGCTATTTCTATCCTGTTGTTCGTGGACTGTGTTAAAAGGTCCTCCCATGAGGGTCTAAGGGTGTCGCTGCGTTGGTTTGGTCACTCGTGAGTCCCTTCCTATTTTTGTTTGGTTGGTATGTACAGGTCCCTATCGTCCCTATCTCCTACTCTACGTTTCCCTACTCTGTTTACACTGGGATGAGCCCTTCAGCCTTTATTTCCTGGTTCCCTGTTATGTTTATTTCATGATATTCTATGAACAATATTTGTTTGGACACTGTTTATTACAGTAACATTGTGTTCACATTGGGGAATCCCCAGATCGAATTTGGGGTATAAGGGTTCTATCTACCACCTCATGTTTCTCGGTCTGCAGAGGACAACGAAAGACTATTTAGGCTCTAACCCCATCTCTCGAGTGATAACATGAATAAAGATGCACTTTCCACTGCAGACCCGGGTGGGAAAGATTACAAGGATGTTCAGACAGAGTGGGCAGGTCACAGGAAGTTCTTCCCTGACTCAAACGATCCTGTCAGAAACAATGGGCTGCAAACGAAGGCAAAAGCAAGACAAAGCCTAAGATGGGCTTGCAACATTAAGAGCAGGCACATCTCAGCTTGACAGTCATAGAAGGCAGCAAGCGACTGTGCTGACAAATGGCAAAATGGAACTGTGGACACCATCAGTAAATACCCCAATGATCACATGGTCACCAAATATGCCAGAGGGAACAAGGGAGGGGGTGAACCCGACTGAGATGACTTACCAGATTTTTCTCCTCAGCTTGCAGCCAGCGCGCGTCCTCCTCCGACTCTTTCTGCTGCTGTCTTAGCCTCTGCTCTATCACTGCCTCGTCCACGTCCTCCACATGACGGTGGTGCTGAGTGAAGCCCTACATATGGCAAGGGGAGGTAAGACAGACATAGGGGTTACCTTTCCATCCCAAGGGAAATCATTTTCTGGCATGTTTCATCAAGGGGAAATAACCAGGCCCTTTTCTAACCCCCCCCCCCCCCCCCGGCATGTTTCGTTTCCTGTTTTAAATAAAATAATGAAATATGTACGGAATGGGGTGGGGGTACTTTCAGTGGGCTAGACTGACAAACTGAGTTTGCCATAATTTCTGTGTTGGTCTAAATTAGTCTTGATCAGCTCCAGTCAACCAGTGACTTAATATGTCTAACACACTTCACATGAAATGATGTTCTGAGTCTCTTACAAGGCACTATTTTAGTAAATTGTTAGATATTTTAGCAGTTTCCAGATCTCAATATCTGAATTGAGCATTTCACAAACATTATGACAATAATCTGAACTTTGAGAACAGATTTACAGGCGGATTTCTTTTTGGCTAATTATCAGGCCCCTAGTATCTGAAACATGGATCATGCATAAATTTAAATGGTTCAATGTCTCAGTCCCCCTTGAATAAGCTGCAATTTTGTCACACAAAACTCCCTTCCTTTCTTCCCCCACACTACAGCATTGACCAACCAACGACAGCAAGCGCTAGCTCTGGGCCATTGAGTCGTACAGACCCTCACAAACAACAACAGCAGCGTGAGTGAGAGAAACAGTAAAAGCTCTGTCAGTAGCAAAGTCATCAAGCTGCTCAACTCAAATGTTTGTGCATCTACCTGCTCCACTCCTCAGCTACTAGTCAACTTCTATCTCAGCCTCTCTACTCAGCAAATCATTGCAAACTTACTGAACCAAAAAAAATCATAAACAAACACACAAATGAAGTGACTATTTCATCCATAAAGTAAATAATATATATATATATATATATAACGCCTACAATTTAAAAGTTCACAAAGACATGTAACTAACTGATGTCTAGTTGTTGTTACAAGATATTGGAAGATAAATTTATCCTCTTCTGAGCTACCATTCTCACATCTTTAAAAGATAAAAAATATTCTGCTTAGCTAGCATATAAGCTTTGTGTGACTTTTCACTACATAGCATTTCCAAACATCTATATCAGAGAAGATAGCAACTCTGTCCTTCAGTCAGATTGCTGAGATTTTCTAAAGTGTCTCATAACTAACAGATGTTTTGTCGTTATTAAAATTCTTTTATTTTCTACTATCTAAGTGAACAATGTCTGGAACTCCATAGGTCTGGCCCTCCACCTTGCTGGCCATGACACTGTCTGTCACAGTCAAGTACTCTCTCCTGTAGTTACTGCTGTCTGTCTTAGCGATCAGATAGAAGCCTGAACCAAGCAGGCGAGGTCGTAACTGATAGAAATTTATTGGTACAACAAGTAGAAAATCCATGAAATTCCAAATAAAATTTTGTCAATATGGAAGAGATTCGTTATTAGATAATATAATATTTATAAAAATGGTAAATAACTATTAGACATCTATGTGATGTCACTTCTTCTACTGGTCTCACATGGAAAGTAATTAATAAGTTAATAAGTTACTAATTTCAAACTGATATCCATATCGTGCAATAATAATGATAGATGATACACTTCCAAACTGTACAACTACACTACAGACAACTTGCAATAAATAATTTCTAATTGATATATATGGGATTTATATGAAGTGCGTCAAACTACTGGTCAAAGTTTGAGGTGAAAATTCAGAAAATGTGTCAGGTTGTGAGGCTCAGAGTTCCAGACATTGTATGAGAGAAAAGTCAGACCGGCAGTACAAGTACCTGTGGTGTGGGAGGGGGCGAGAGAGGAGAAAGCACCGCAGTGTTCCTGGTTGAGGGCTGGTACGATTCAAGGGGGGGAGGAGGTGGCATAATGAGGGAGGGAGGTTCTGCTCGCCTGGAGCCTGCTGTGCTGTGACCTACGTGTTGTTGTTGTTGTTGATGATAATGTTGTTGCTGCTGTTGTTGTTGAAGTAGTTGTTGTTTCTGATGCTGGAATGCTGGCGGTGTGGGGGGTGTGTGGTGCTGGTGTGGGTGCTGGCGGGTTGGCAGGGAGATGTGTGGGTGAGGGTGCGGCGGCTGCTGGCTGACCCCCGAGCTGACCTGTGGGCAGAGCAAAGGGAGAGAATAACACCAACAAAGCCGGCGAGTGAGAGAAGAAACATCAGACATGCCAACCTTGGAAACATTCGGCACAGGAACAGGCTATGGTCAGTTACAGTAATCAAGAATTACCGAAAGTAAATCTAGAAATAACATGTTAATTTGTGCATGGGGATCTGCGAACCAAAACACAGCATTGTCTTTAATATCAAACTTTTAAAGAATTTTTCAGTCCTAACTCTCCCAGTGTCTTTGTCAAGTTCACTCTCAACATGGACTAAATGAAAAATAACAGTGGAGGGACTTTGTAACTGGACTCAAATGTTCCTGAGAGGTTGGCATCCCTGTATGAGCATGAGAAACAGCACAGCATCCAGGATACCAAGCAAACTGAGGAGTTCCACTACTGCTACCATTTTTCTGTAGGTTATAGATATCACACCTCAGGTAGGGGATTGTCAAAGTATTCACATTACAATGTGCAAACAGTGACGACCAAAGGCAGTGCTAACACATGTAATCTAACATTTCCCAGGAAACAACACCTCATGTGAAGACAACAGTGTTTGAGGTTTCCACTTCCTATTTCCTTTCCTCTTCCCCTTCTTTGACAATAAGTCAACTTTAATGAGGAAGTTCAAAAACAAAAAATAGGTGATCCAAAATAGATGGATGTTACTATAAGTGACTTTGGATTTAATCAGCTAACAATAATAACAACTACCCTCACTGTATTTTGAACAAGCAATTATCTTTGGGTTATCATTATATAATTTCATGACATTTATTGCACGTACACTCTGATAGTTAGCCTTACAGACAGCAAATCTGATTGTGAGCATTACAGAAACTCATTTCTATCCCCAATGATAAGCTCATCAAACTGAATCATTGTTTGTGGAGTCTCTCTTGTTCTGATGCCATTTGTCATCATTTCAGCTTCAGACCTGTGACTGTGTATTACATCTCTGGTGTGTCTCATCCACTGTCAGTGGGCTGTCCTTTCAAGTATAAACAGGGTAGGTCTTGTGTTATTGTATCAGCACAGCTATGGCTCCATCACATCAGCACTGCCTTTGCCAGCCACTGGTCAATTAGTTAACTTTAAACTGTCTCAGAACTTTCACAGAGGGAAAAGCTACGAGTGTCTCCTAGATCCTGGGCCTGTGTTAATCAAGCTAGGCCACAGTCGCTCACACTTGTATTGCACACGCTCAAACTTCTGGGTGCGGAGGTTAGGTGGCAGCTCAAAACCAGGAAGGGGGGATAACTGGCAGCAACATTTTCCACAATGATGCAGAAAGAGTGTAAAAACTGAGTAGATTTGCTGTCTGCCCAGATGAGGCAAACCAATGCTGCAGGATTGTATTGTCTGCCCAAGAGATATTCATAGCTCAGATATAAAGACTTGAAGAATACAAAATTTTTAAATTTTTGGTTTGTTTATTTAATCAATTACAATCACAAATTCTACACATCTGCTTTTTTTTTTTACAAAAACTAAAAAGTCCAATTGAAAGAGAAGTACTGTCAGTTTGCTTTGTAAAACAAATGTTACTGACAGATAACATAACAGCTGCACTATTTATACATGTAAACAATGTAATTCATTGGACAGTTGATCTTCACAAGAGCTCTGTACCCACAGAAAAATTCTCATAGATCTCTGCAGTGTCAGCTGTGAGTGGGTCCTTTACCAGTAGATAACCTAACATGTTTACATGTGCTTTATCTGAAAGGCGAGTATTGATCTTTACAAAGTATCTTCTGCTATTTTCACAGAATAAAGTTCAAACGACACCGATTTCTTTAACAGGAATTGAAACTGCAAAAGACATGATAGTCACATTTCCCAGCAAAACTTCTAAAACAATGATTACACTGGGTGCAGACTGGAAGCTTTACATTGAACTAATCTATGGTTTTATCTCCTTCTATAATCTCTGCCCACTTTTCTTTCTTCTTCTTCTTCTTCTTTTCTTTTATCTGTTAGGATAATCTTTGTCTGACTGACATTGAAACATTCATGATGAACAGCTAGCCGGGGGGGGAGGGAAGGGTAGCATGGGTCTGTATGCTGGACAGGCACTCAGGTAGCTGAGGTAGAGAGAGTCATTCACTCCAGAAATTGCCATCACTAAGCAAAGACAACAGGTGAAAACTCCCAAACCAAGTCACTCAAGATCATCAATACTATTCAGCTAGTTCGTAAAATTTGTTCGCCTGTAAGTTAACAAATCTTTTTACAGTAATTGAGGAATGTTTTCTTGTTGGAATATACAAGACCATAATTTGCTAGTATGGCTTTATAGTAATCTATGATGGAATAGGTGATAGGAAACTACTACAAAAAAGCATATGGAAAGATTATCTAATTCTGAAATGAAATAATATATTTCCAGAGTAAGTAGGTAAAGTTGATCAAACAAAAGCTGTAATTAACAGTTCAGTTAAGCATAAAAACTGAGTGCATTCAAAGAGGAATCTGCATCACTATATGCCGTTAATACTCCTGAGTAAAATATAAATACTAATTATGATTTTCTGAATATTCTGAATGTGAGCAACTCTGGGCTGCAATCATACCAGTAAATATACAGGCACTGATGCACGTTTCTGTAGAAGATGGTAGATAGTCAGTACATGGGGATAGCATATGTTCATACAATACAAATATCCATGTCAGACAGTAATGATCACTAAATATCACACCAGTATGTATGTATGTATGTATGTCAGGAGATCTGCAGATAGCTGTGAATTATTTTTGTGACATTTTATGACAAAGCACTGAATTTCTAGTGATGTGACCATTTGCGACAAAATACTGAATTTCTAGTGATGTGACAAGTGATATGTCTATCACCACTTCAGGTGTCATCAATGGTCGAAATCAAAACATCCACCAGCACGAACAACAAGTTTCATCTCTAGTGGGACATGAGCATGGCAGTCAGTACTACTATTTGTCACAATGACATCCCACACCGTTCTTACAATAGATCTACAAATTACAAGCAAAGTTTATTTTTAACCCTTGGTACCCTGATCACCAATGCCTGATACCCTCTGTCCCTGGCCTCTGGGCCGAGAATGTACCTGTCTCATTTCATGTTCAATATCCTCTGTAAACACAAGCCTCAAATCATGATCATGAGCGCAGACATTTGTGATCACTGTAGTCTTAAATGTCCTTGCCCCAATGTGACCTGTTAGATCTACTTTTAACTGCAGTGGATGTGTAGAACTGGAATAAGTGTGTCAGCCCCGCTCTTTCGGCCTGTGGGGAATTTGACACTAAGAAATCTGCCTGGTGTATCGGACTGTAGCGTTCAAAGGGTTAACTCACTCAATGTCAACCATTTTTCAAGCTGATATTCCCTCACTGCCAACGTTTTGATGGTATTTCCAAAAAATCACTGTGACTAAACTACAAAAGATACACTGATGAAATTTTCTGTGTTTATTGTTTATAAAATTACCTGTGTACTGCAGAAAACAGCTTTGTTTCATCTTTATTAGTTTCTTTATTACAAATTTTCAAAAAGGACTTAAATTTGGGTGCAGCCATTGTCACGCTTGTGAGTGACACGGGAAAAAAAAATTACCAAAAAAAAAACCCTCTAATGCTAAAGAGCTACAACTGGTCTCAAATTAAACGGAAATGACTAGGAAATCTACAGGTGTAAACATTGTCTACACGGTAGTGTCCATTAAGTCAGAAAAAAAATCTGAAGTTGTGATCGCCACTCTGGCGATATCGTCATTGAGATGTAGCGGGGCCCGTCGTCGCCACAGTGGCGATAAAGACATTGAGTGGGTTAAACCCATCATGGTAAGATATTTCTTTAAAAAAATTTTTTTTTTTGATAAAAAAAAAATGGCAATGAGATTTTCCACAGAATAATTAGCAAAATTCTTGTTTTTTCAACATACTTATGAAGAGAAAAAGTGAAATGGCTCTTCCGAGTACTGAACCCAAGGTACTCGTTCATGGCAAGATGAAAGTTTTAACTGTGTTGCAAGTTAGTAAATCTCAGTAATCAATCAAAGTAAACTCAGAGAATAAACATACATATCCTAAGATTAAATTCTATGAGACGGGAATTCATACTGTGTATGAGGTAGATAGATCTTCCCTCATGTTGTTCTGCACAAAGACACTTCCACTGACCTGATTCAAAGTAAAAGGCAGCCTGGAAGTCTCCAGTCACACAGGAGACAATTGAACCCTAAATGGAGAATATTCAGTCAATAAGTAAACATTCTTCATTTTATCCATCCATTAAAAAATATGTCTTCAAATGTGCAAGACTCATGAAAACAAAGCTCAAAACAGGACATAAATAACAACAATGAAAGCACACAGATTACTTTCATCTGCAGGAAGATTTTGAACTCACAAGCCTGATACTATTCATACATATTAAATTATTTATTTTGAATAGCAGTGAAAGATTTCCAGATGCAAGTTAGTCAAAGACAGTCCAGATACTTTTTTAGGCAGTTGATGACTGTGTGATCTCAATATTCTATGGCAGCATTTCCTTCCTGTCGGGCTGGAAATTGTAAGGGCTATGAGCACTATGAGAAATCTTAGATTAGCTATCAGCTGTCAAAATGATGCCGTTACTGATGTTTTTTTAATGTCTCACAGCCAGTCAAAATGAGACGTAAGGCGCTGGGCTTGAACCGAGAAATCGGGCTTTGAATGTAAGGGGGGGTCAGACATTGATTTTTTTTTTTATTGCACAAATCGAAAGTGTATTTATCTCTGAACATGATAGCATCGGTTTTACCCTCAATTTATAAATATTTCCTCATTAAAATCTGGTTTTAAAGGGAGGAAAGTATGTAGATTTATGCGTTAGACTGATCATTTAAAGTCGATTTTCTCAGAATTTCGGTCATTGCTGGGGGCTCCTGGCTTGTTCTCTTTGAACTGCAATACCTCTGGCTAGAATAGAGCTAGCTCAAAAATGTTTTCACCATCTGAAAGACTATGAAATAAGCTTTCAAAAGAAACCAAAAACCCCATATGGTAAAAAACTGAAATATGTCTCATTTTGACTGGCTGGGAGACAAATACAATTGTTCTGTCATCTGTTTGTTTGAAATACATTTGAGATATTTTCAAATAAAATATCACACCTTCTAGACATATCTTGATAGGGTTTTTTAACTGATATCTCCTGAAAAAAACTTAAGCATTGAAAGAAAAAAAAAATCAATTATACTGCTCTACGAAAATAGCAAAGTTATTTTCAGCATTACAGAAATATAAAGAAAATTTGATATAGGACAGATCAGTTGATGGGTTCTGTCATAAAAATTCTATCATCTATTGCTTTTAATGTGTATCTTGTGTATGGATACAAGAAGATGATATGTAAGTGAATGTATGGTCAATAGTTATTAACATTATGCTTAAATTTTGTTATTTTATTTCCATAAGTTTTTAAAATAAGATCATTTCTACTTTTTGTAGAAAATAAAGTTATCTTATCTCTTCTTATCTTATCTTATAATTTATAATGTATTTTTTGCTAATGACACTAGCTAACAACTCTCATGCTCAGACATGCCAAGAAGCATTGGTTGCATTTTGGCATATTTTTGACTTATGCCATTATTGCAGAGCAAGGACAATATGCTTGGCAATGAGTTATCTATGAAAGAAGTTATTACATGTACCTTCAAGTAAGAACAGGTGCCAATGGGGGCAGTCTTAATGATTCAGGAGTATGATGTGTTCTGGAAGACAAGGAGGTGCTGAATCTCTGACCACAAACACAGCCAAGTTGGCTTATGCTGTGCGCTCTGGGTCACTTTGGTCTGAGGCTTCAACGCTGAACTGTGAATGAGTGAAAACAAAAAATGTGACTGAAAAATAGGTCAAGATGGTTAATATTGCAGCAGCTGGGAGAATATGGGGGAGAGTGCATGCTGAAGATTCATCTTAATCAAATAGCCTTATGCACACATGTGCACATAAGGAAAAGGCAGACATGTTCAGAGAGACAGAGCGTGAAAGAGCAAGATGGAGTAAGAGGAAGACAGAGAGACTGACATCGATGGTACCGAGAGTGTGGGCAGAGTAAAGAGATAGGGACCTGTACAAAAATCCAACATTTCAGGATTATGATAGTGGGCAAGATAGAGGGAAAAATAGGAAAAGTGATCAAAGCCAGAGAGTGAGATAAAGAGATCGGAGGGGATACAAAGATAGAGAGGGGAGAAGGAAAAGATGAAAGGTAAGCAAAACCAAAGAGAGATAATGACACGGTACAGACAGAAGAAAATATAAAGAGGCTGTGAGAGAGAGAAGGAAAAAGTAAAAGATGAGCATCGCCAAGAGAAACAAAGACACTGATCAGGAAAAGAAAATTCAAAGAGAGAGAGAGAGAGAAGAAAAGGGAGAAAGAAAAATGAAATGAACAAGCCAGTGGTGAACAAAAAACACTGAACAGGCAGAGGAAGATACAAACAGAAAAGGAAAGAGTGAGGGATGGTTTTGGTACCGTTTTGGTAAGCTTTTCAAATTTCTGTCATGGTAGTTATCTCAGCTGACAGAAAGAAGGAGAAAAAGTGCTACTATATAAGCAAAAAGTTTGCAGTAACTTTAAATACAAAAAGAAAACAACAAAAAAAAAAAAGAAAAATGAACATCCAGATCGCCAGACTTATGAAGAAACCTTGCGCTTTCACACAAACCAACATCGGTGACAACAACAACCATCGCTTTCATTTTCCACTAATCACAAGCTTGAAGCTAAGTTTTGCAATGAATAGGAAAAATAATTTCTCTCTAAAGCAACATAAAGGCAAAGATTACGGGTTTTGGGACTATGAATAAAGTGGATTCTTCCAAATGGATCAGCATCAGTAGCATTAACATTCATAGAGCTGGAGCTAATCAGAATGTCCTCAGCGACCAATCTCTCGTAGCTGACTAGGAAGAAAACTGGTGGATTGGGGTTTAATTTGACAAAGATAGTGATGGTGGCTGTGGCTCTGTTGTATGGATATTGAACGTCAAGAGCTATCAAGCTCATCTGTGGCCAGAGGAAGAGAATAATATTACAAATTACAGGACAGGCGTTAATTTTGTTATTCTTTATCCTTCAGATATAGTTTTTCAATTCTAAGAAGGCAGGATTATCTTAGCTTTGTAAGTATGTGTCCAGTCTGATGAGAATAATTTTCATGGAGAGAAATTTGGAAATTTTGCCTAAATAGCGATGTCGCTGCCATTCCTTCATCCGATTTTTAACTTCCAAGCCTCTTTAATATGCATAGCATACACTGAGGACTTCTGAAATATATTTGCTCTTCTCCAAGACAGCTGGACATTTAACTTCCCTATCCAAGAAATCAGAAGACAGTTGAGGTATTGAAAAATATTCAGATATCAATCTTCTAATTTTTCCAA
>JBCAUA010069915.1:0-24953 GCA_038406235.1 Peronia verruculata
GTTTCGCAGCAGAGGCGGGTTCTTAGGCGGACCGGGCTCTTAGGCGGAGGGTTCTTAGGCGGAGACCACTGTAATATGTTTTATATCTAAAATGGTATTGCCAGTTATACCATGACTTGACCTGTTGAGGGCTTAACATACTGTATTCTCAAATTATGATGATTACATTATTATGTGGAGCTGCAATGGAAGAAAAGGAAAAGAAATGTTGAATCACCAAGCAGTGTCCACAGTGTGCAAATGTTTGGCTTTTGTTGTGTGGTCACACAGTTCATTATTCCTTGATCTGACATATTATAATGATGTGGTGTGAGACGATAGCAACCAGTGGCATTTATTACAATCACTCAAGATAAAGTGTACATGTATTTGCTTTACACAGGTCTCGCTATCATTAACATCTTATATCTCTTACCCATTTGTTTTTACATAAAAGTTTGTATCCTGGCATGACACTACTTTTTTTTTATTTATTTATGTGTCCTCTCTGTTTATGACTTTTTTTATCCATTTGATACATGTATGAACTTGCTAAACCAAACCTCCCCTCTTAATAGAAAATTCTGTCTCTTGTGATATGTGAACTGAAACTTTACAATGGTGAGTAACAAACTATTTGTAGCTTTCGCGATATTCTGTCATGATAAGAAGATTCAAACACCAGATTGGATCTTGGCAGCTCAGTTAGGTAAGGCTGACAGAGAAGGCAAACTAGGGTGAATAACTAAATGAGTGTGTGACCGACTCCTCATTCATTATCTTTAAACAGTCAAGTACCAATACCAGCTTTGCTGTGTCAATATTGAGTTTCCCAATTTCTTTTCAGATTATATCCGCTCTTTATTCTCCTATTATGAGATTTTATCGTGGTGCGATGAATCCACCATTACGCCGTCGTAGTTTGGTCACAAACCCACATCAGTTCTTGTCCTCCCATCAAGAGGAGGACGAATATAGAAACCTGTCCTCTGACGCCTCAAAGGTCAGAGTGAACAGGACAAATCACAAAAGTGAAGAGGAGGAAGAAGATGAGGCAGAAGATAATGAGAAATATGAAGATGAAGATGAAGACCTGGAAGAATGTCAGACAGAAAACTTATTCTCCAATGATGAAGATGATAGCCAATTTTAACAGTGGCCAAGGAAATTGAAGTATCCAGACAGTAAGAAAGTTCTTGTTATATACATTTTTGTGAAAGATAAAATATCGGGATTCATATTTCTTTCAATTTCATTGCACTTTTTGACCAAGTTCTAAGTTCATGTTCGTTTTCGATCATTTCATAGCACCATACGAAAGATATCACATTCACTATTCTAAAATACCAGTTTTGAACCAGCATGCCAGCATGGATAAATTTGCAAAGCTGCATTTTATGGAAAAAATTTCAGCATCGTGTGTAAAGTCTTTGATTATGATGGACTTTGATTCTTCTTGTGAAGGCAGGAGCCAAGACTTGTGGAGTAGAATGACTATGATATTTAGCCCCTTTTTAAAACATTATACACCCTCCCATATTTATGAGGTTAGTTTGCGCTGCATATTTGCTTATTGTTCCTCCTCCCCCCCCCGAACTAGAACAGAAATAAAATTCATCCACAGTTCAGTCAGTTTCAGGGATCCCAAAACATAGGGGATGTCACATAGAAAAAAGCTACAGTTTTCTCAAAACTTTAGTCTGATCCCTTAATATCGTTTGCATTTTCATTCCTCACCATTTTCAAACTGTTTTGCTTGTTGATTATTGCTTATTTGTTCTTTTATTTTATACTAAACTTTTTGGTCTTTTCTTTCTTATGACTGTAGCTACATTTATTTTGATGGGAATAGTACATTTTCAATCATTGTCTCATTTCACAGTTCTTCCAGTTAAATGCTTAATAGAAATATGAAGTTGAAATGTGCATACAGTATTTTAATATATATATATATTTTTTTTTTATATATATAAGAGATGCAACTATTCAGTGATCAGCTGATATTAAATGATCTTACTTAAAGGTTAATGATTCTGCTGCAGCTCCATTCATTTTCTTCAGTAATTATTTCAGTGTATAGAAGAATAATATTGTTTTCGCAAATCTTTTCAAATGGTAAGCTGTAAGTACAAACCTCTGAACTGAGTGAGAATTTACTTCCTAGTTTCTGTGCTATAGCTGTTTGTTCATGACCTTGAGGTGGGGTTTTAGTTGGAGTGGTCTCCTTACTGTGGAGTGAATACTAGAAGTGATGGATGAATACTTCTGAATGCTTAGTAGATGATTTAATTATATCTGGCTCCCTGTCCACACCACAGACTTTCTACATTTTATCCTGCGTATTATATCATGCTTCAGATACAGCAGCCTCCCAGGTCTTCCTTTCTGTTCAGTTGAACTTCTGGTTTTGGGTTCATTGAAAATGAGGTTCACATTAACACTTTTAGGCTAGAATATTGGCGCCTTTTTAGACCTTTATTCTTCACTGAACATTCATGATTTGTTAAAATCAATCAAGTTTGACTAGATCATTCACGTTCCGTTAGATCTTTGTTAGCATTGAAATACTGAATTTTTGGCAAAAACATTGAATTTTTGTGAGATCATTCAAGCTTAGCAAGGGCGATGCAAGCTTGATTAAAGGCTAGTTAGATCATCAAGAGTTAGCAAGATCATGCAAACTTAATTATTTCAAGCTTAGCCAGATTGTTCAAGTTTTGGCAAGATTGTGCAAGCTGAGTTAGATCATTCAGTATTCTGCAAAATTCAAGATGAAGGGAAATCAAACAAAGATAGTTTGGGTGATTCAAGTTAGTTAGATCTTTTGACTGATTGTACATTCAAGACCATGACTTCCTTGACATTTTGTCACGGACAAACATGAATTTGATCAATAAGTCAGCCAGCTCACATTGCACTTCCTTAGTTACTGCTCTGCTAGATGTGGCTGTTCTTAAACTAAATCAGTAGAATTGAAACGCATGTATCATGTATCTAAATGTGCCTTGCTTATCTACACCAATGTATAAACATTGAAGTGTTATATACATACATATATATACATTAGTCTTCTATTACATATTTATTATATTTGCTCCATTCACTATATCTTCCTATATCTTAAACCAACAGTTTCTGGCTTGAATATTATACAATGTTATTATTCTTATATTATTCTACATGCATATGCTATATTTGTAAGTTTTATAATATATATATGTATTTATGTTCCTCATACTAGTCCAACATACTTATCCTCATCATAATCTGCAATATTGTTATGGATGGCAGTTCTACAGCCAGTTCATATAACACACACACTGGTACCACACACTGAATGACCCTTGAAAGCCTAATTGTCCTAAGAGCCACTGCCAATTGCCATGATGTTGAAAAGACTGCAGCAGTAAAATGTTTAGACATTTTCCTGTCAAAATATCTTAACCCTGAACACTGATGTTGCCTTAGTTCACAAATTGATGAATTTGGCACTTAAGACAATTTGGCTTTGAAGTTGTCGATTGCAATTTTCTCAAAACAATGGCAATAAAACTTTTTTTTTTTATTGTTGTTGTTGTTAACTTTGAAGAGTCATAGTACAGTCTGCAGACGTTATCCTGTCTTATATAAATTTTGTTGCTCTGTGAAAGTCTGCTTTGATCCAATGAAGATACTGATGTTTGCTATGGCAAGACTTTTTTTTTTTTACTATAGACATTATCAATCTAGAAAAGGTCAAGAATTTCTGTTGGAACTGGATCTGTGTCTGAGTTGCCAGATGGTAGTGAAATCAGTAGGCCAGAAATCAGTTATGAGTTTCATCCATTTCAGTTACATTTTGGCAACAACTCAGAAGAATAGGATATGATTCTTCCAAACCTTTCTTTTTTTTTGTGACTCTTCCAGCATTTCTTAATTGTTTTATGCATTTACCACCTTTTGGTGAATTTACTTCCATCTTTTTAATTGTTACTTTAGCATAATGATGTGAAGTGAAAAAAAGAGAATAAATTTTCCACAAAGCATGTCGAATTATGGAGAATTTTAATGTTTTGTCAGAAATTTTATTGAATGCCATGTGCATATCATCAGGGCGGTCTTAGCAGTTGAAAATTATATATTTGAAAAGTCTGTATGCCTTTACAATTATGACAAAGCCCTACTGATCTCTTCATTGTCTCATTCCTTTTAGATCTGAAAACAAGTCTCAAGATATTTTATTCGAATTTGAAATGTTTTGCATTTGCTTGGTGTCATTTGGGATTTAATCAAGGAGCTTGTACTATTATACTGGAGAGCGGACTGATGAGGTCGCCTTAATGAAACACCCTGTGTCTCATGTGCCAACACTGGATGTCATTGCTATGGAGGCATTGCTATTTTTCTATGCTTGACGTCCTTTACAACACACGGAGTTAGTCATATTCTGATGTAGTGAATCTTTTCTTGTAAACAAATGGATTAATTTTTTTTTTAATTGAAAGCTACAGCAAGGACAGAATACAACAGACTTGCTATCATGAGATAATGATAGTGTGAATTTCTTTCATTCATGAAATCATGAACATGTGTCTTTCCTTCATGGGCATGGCTTCACACTCAGCATATGTGATATCGTTAGTCAGCTCTCCAGTTTATAAGCTCCTTGGATCTAATGCATTGTGACAGCTTTATCAGATTTCAGACATCTTTTTTTGGTAAGTGCCTGATTCATGGTATATTATCATACGTATGTTTAATCCTGTGATATTTCACCAGTGGCCTTTATGAGCAGTTAAAAGCAATGACAAAAGATCATCATATGCCTTTTGACTCAGTGAATAATGTACTCATCTATCTAATATTTATTTTTTTACCTGATCCTCAGCTGAAATCTGTTCAAGCAAGTTATGGCAATTTTTGTCATCTTTTTATTTTTCTTTATGCGACGCGCGACATGCTTAATTTATTATTTCTTGATCAGTCTCAGAATATGCCAAAATAATGCAAGCTTGTAGTAGCAGGATTAGGTTTACTCATTTCATCAGTTTAGTAAAATATGATCGTGTTTTTGGAATGCCTTGTCTGTATTTTTTATATTACATACAGCTTGTCTCTTAGCCTCCCATTTTTTTTTTTTTTAAATTGAACTCTCCCTCTCTTATATTGTTAAACAAATTTGACATAGAATGTGTGTACACTGTATCGTTGTATTTATCATTAAACTTTTTTGGTGTAAATGGAACAGTTGTTTGTGAGTTCTTTTAAAGTGTGATGTTTTCTTCCTCTCTCTGCAGAACGTTAGCGACATATCATGGTACGCATATATCTTGGCTGGAGAGCATGGGAAATGCATGTTTATCAAACTGAGAATAATACCTACAAATCTAAGATCTAAGACATTTGTGTAGTGATAGTGACAATTTTGCAATTGATGTATCATCGAATATATCATGAAATTTATTCATCCTGCACTGTATGTTTCCATTTTATTGGCCAAAGGTAAATGTCAGTGATCTTTCATTACCATTAAAATTAATTTCCAAAATAGGAATGAAACAGAACACATACGGAGTGGAAATGCTTGGGGCACAGTGTTGATTTTTTTTTTTCCTTCTATGTTTTCCATCTTGCTATACATGTATTTACCAGCCAGTTTTGTGCTGCCCAGCTCTTTGTCTTGTAGAAAAAAAAAAACTAAAACACAAAATGAAACTGTATACAAATTCTACTTTCACTGATAATTTTAAACTTTCACTGATAATTTTAAATCAGAGGGGATGAAATAAAAAACTCTAGCTTTCTCGCAATTTGGATCTGATTGTTAAGTAGCCCGTTGTTTGCCACTCCACTTGTCACATCCCATTTTAGATGTTTTGTTGGAATTTGTCATCAGCTTACCTGAGGGAGGAACAAAAAAGAAACGTGCATTTTTCCAGTGTCTCTCTGGCCATGTGTTCTTTCTATTGCTCTTTTTCTGTTTCTTTTTATTGATTTGTTTCAAATTCTCACGGTTCGTAGTTTTCACGTGTGATTTCCGTTTGTAGTTTTCACATGTGTGATTTCCGTGTTAGATGTGCAGTGCTAGTACTAGTGCCAGACTTGTTTATGTGGACTAACAATAGCACAATGATCCATTGTGTTTTTCACATTTGTTGCATTAACCCTAAAGGTGTCAGAGGAAACTGCTGGCTGTTAGTTTTGTGTCAACAGTGATGATATCTATTGATGTTCAGAAATGACAGTTTAGGCTTAGTGGCAGTGATTAGAAGAAGTAAGATGTGTCCTTTGTTACTGTTTTGGATGTCTTCGGGCCGGGGAAATTAACTGAAATGTTAATTGTTATATTTCTATCAGGCCAAAAGTGATTTTTCAAATTTAATGGAAACGACAAGAAAGAAAAACTGATTTCCCAGTCATATTAGTGGTTGTTTGTCTTTTTTGTGTTTGGGTTTAATGACACATCAGCACGGTTACAGCTATACTGTGTCAAACATGGTAAGATACGTTTACACATCAAGAAGAAGAGAGGAAAAAAAGCAGGACAGAAGACAGGAGCAAGGAGAGAGAGGAGAGATGTCTTGCTTGGAATGTCGAGGATGGCACTCCTTGAGAGAGACACCGCTGATGGCTGGCTTACACCGGCTGCAGGAGGGAGCAGAGAACCTACGTACTAACCCCAGGTCCCCATGGGGGTGATAATAGTGGTATCGGAACCTGAAATGTGAGCTATCTGAGAAATTGTATTTTTCAAGATATATGCATGTTCATTATTCACTGCTGACACAACTGGGAAAACAATTTTTTTCTCGTGTTTATTTAAAAAATCAGGCTTAAGAGGAATGAAATATGTAGCAATGACACCTAAAGTTAGTCATGCTTTAGGTTATGGTTTTTCAGTCTCCATTAGGGTACTATCTCGGCCATTCTTTTTATTTCTGCTGCATTTTGGGGCTGAAGCAGTGATTTGTTGCCCACATGTTCCTGTCAGGACTCTACATGCACTGCGCATGGAAAAACCAAAGTATTTAAAAGAGTTTTCTCAAGCCTTTATCACTTTTAAAAGTTTTTATAACAATTTTCTAAGTTACACTAATTCAATTTCTGATTTATTTTGTTGACAGTGGAACAAACAGGATAGTGTTAAATTTTTGGTCTTTCTTGATTTTGTTTTTGTTTTTTTCTCCCCTGTTTTTCAGGGTTGGGGGGGGGGACCTAATTTTCTGATAAAATTTGAATCAAAGCTCCATAAAGTATATGTGACCTAATAAAAAAGAAAAAGGAATCACATTCTAACAATCAGTCCTTTGAATTCTGAATCAGTCTCATATTTCAGCTAGTTCATTCACTTTTTCGTCTTTTGTCCTCTTCAGTTCGCTTTGAGTTATGTAATTTTAGTTTTTACTGTGTGTCACTAGATACATGTTTCTACTCTTCATTTCATCAGACTATTAAGAAAGTGCAAATGCACTGCATTCTGACTTTGTCACTGCTTGCTTGATGTGCCTCTTTTTTTTTTTTTTTAGCTTACTTTTGTTTCCCTTTTTTTTTTCTGTATCTTTAAAAATCAAAGACATATTTCAAACTTACTTTTGTTTCCCTTTTTCCCTGTATCTTGACGAATCAAAGACATATTTCAAACTTACTTTTGTTTCCCTTTTTCCCTGTTTCTTGACGAATCAAAGACATATTTCAAACTTACTTTTGTTTCCCTTTTTTTTTTCTATATTCTGACGAATCATGGACATTTTTCAAATAAATCGTGTGTTTCTTTCTCTTTTTCATTTTTTTTTTTCACACTTTGCAGGCCTACCTTTCTCTCTCTCTCTCTCTCTCTCTTTTTTTTTTTTTTTAATTTCAGTCTCTTTACAAACCAGTGGTATTTCAAATTATTTCAGTTTCCCAAGATTATCCAAATTTTATGTTTGTTTTTCCATTGTTCAAGTGATATATTAGTAAACTTATTGAACAGAATCTTAAAAATTTATTGTAGTTAGTTATTATGCATGCACATGGCCTGTGATAGTTTAGAAACATACTATAATATGAAGATTGAATTATTCAACAAGACTGAATTTAATGATTGGTGGCAAACGTGTGAATCGTTTTCGTGAATTATTCCAAGGGACATAACCAGATTAAAACTGAAAGAGTGAAAGAGAGAGAGGGTGTCAGAAAAGTAGACATACAGACGGATATATGATTGAATGGATGGATAATGGACAGACAGACAGGTATGTAGGAAGACAGAAAGAAAGAGAAAACAGTCCTGTTTGATGACTTCAGCATTTCTAGTGTTAGATCCTTAACGTGCAGAGCTCCTCTACAGGCGGAGACTCTAATGAAGTCTTTACAAAAAGCCACTTAAATCCTGTAATCATGACAACAACTCTTCATGGAACTGCATTATTCATCCTCTGGCTAAGCACCGTTAATAACAATACCATTGTCAAAGTTCATTGCACTAAATACTGTAGTGTTCATCGTTTGCTTAAGTCTTTCATGGAGTTAATTCCCTTTGAAATTGAGACAGACGGCCGCCTTCTTCCAATACTTCAATGTTCGATACCACGAGAAATGTATCGATAGAGCACCGATTGCATTGTATTGTGTCAGTAATGTCAATGAGTGCATAATTTATACTATAAAATTGATAGAAAACCCACAGTAGGCTTAAGAGCATGAAAACTGCTGAATGGATCCATCTGAAATTTGGCACACAACATTGTTGCATATGGATCTGTGTTTCTATCTACATAAAGACGAAAAATGCTATTATCTTTGACGTTATTCTACAGATGCGGTAATAATTGAGTAATAAATCGCGAGGCTGCTTGATCCGAATCATCCGTTCGATAGTCTGCCGCGTTCAAAACACGTTTTCTTTTGGTAACATTCAATTTAATCAACCAAAGTATCAACACTGAGGTGCGCACGCTTTGCCATACACTTTAAATCGCATGGCGCAGAGCTATATATGTATTTATAAAATCTCCCGCGGAGTTCGTGGGTTGTCGTCTAGTATAGTTAATAGATGTAATCCATCATGAGGTCATGTTACTCAAAGAAACGAACATACAATTCGGATCAAGCATCTTCGCAAGTTGTTCAGTTATTATCGCATTTTTAGAATGACGTCAAAGATAATACGCTTTTTTTTTTCGGGTTGATGTGCACAGAAACACAATTCTACTTGCAACAACGTTGTCTGCCACATTCAGTCAGCAGTTTTTGAAGGTATGAGACACAACACGATGAAATCAGTCGCTGTCAATTTTGGGGCCTTTTGAGTTATTGTGTGAAGTTCATTAATTTATCATTCTACTGGTGAAAGATCTTTGTTCTACCTCGTGTAGAGTCGAGATATTGGCAATTACCTCTTAGTGTCTGGCACGCCATGTCATGTGCTACACAGGCAGTGACCGTTTTAGTTTTACCATCACATTACTTGAAGGAGCTTTGTTCTATGTCCATTCTCACTGCTCACATTCATTTCCAGAAGTTTTATAAACTAACTTATCAACGTAGGTTTAAAAATGATATAAAAAGATTGCTTTCACTCCATCCCTTATGAATCAATGGAAAATGGTCGCTTCATACGTGGAAACGCAGTTCAGATGCTGATAGTTAAAGACGAAGAAGGTGACCTGCTGCTGCAGCTGAATTTAGTGAAACAAATGGCTGATCGGTTTTGCAAATTCTGTTGCGTTAGTCTTCATTTGGGTCAGGTCACTGAATAACATTTGCATCTTTAGGTAGTATATAGGCCTACTTTGGCAAATTTAACTCTAAGATACTTGTTTTAAAAATGGACATAGAGGGATCTCGTTAATTAATTAATTAATTAACATTTGTAAACAGTTTTCTTTTGTTTTGTTTTTAGAAATTCATTACAATTAAATCACTTTTGAAAAATCGCTATCATTTCTCAACTCGCTTCAGTTGATGAGCGCCTGATCTCATCGTGTCTCGTGTCATAGAAGCAACAATTTTCAAACTGGTGTGTAACTTGTAGCTATACCGTTACTTGTCCAAATAATGGTCGGCTGTTCGGTACGTAGTCCAGACACCATGTTAAAATACCGTGCATGCCTTGTCAGCTATGACATCTCAAATATTGACCTGCCATAGTAATCGACTGAAATAGTCACCACATGAGGGCAGAACGGCGAAATGGGTTAGTTAACATATTGCAAACCCAGACTAGAGGGTAGTTGATGCATCATTAAACATTTAACACTTTCACCGCCATGGTGTGCTTTATATGCTGTTGTCTGTTCTGCAATATACATAGTCAGTGACCTGTATCAGTCATAATTTGTCTGTTGTGTTAATAAATAGGAAGTGTCTATTTACGCGACTGGGTCTGTCTTAAGCACTCGTCACCCGCTCGTCGGACCTACATGTTAGTGTTAGGGTGGATATGCGCTACAGGTTAAGCCAACGGGGGTTGGTCTAGTTCATTTTAATCATTATTAGGAAAAAAAAAAAAAAACTGGTGTGTAGGGGAGAGAATTTTCTTTGTTTTGCCGACACGACAGCGCTCGTGATTTTTTTCCGTTATCGTGAGTAACGTACTGAGACTAGTCGTGTAAATAAATTCGACCTAGTAGATATGATTCAATGATTGAGAAATGTTTTTCCCATATACTTCCCTTCACCGGACGCAAGAGCTGATGAAAACGCTACCGATATGCCTGATATACCGGTATGTAAAAAAGGTGTGGGAGAGAGGAGAAAACCGAGGGTAGGGGTCATCTGTCTTTTTTTCACTTCATATGATACTCACAATGAAATTTCATAAAAGTCGAGTTATTTCGATTGAAGCAACGTTTTCCTTCCACCTTGAATAAAAGCTGAGAACCAGTCTTCTAGTCCACCCAAAGAATCTTTCAATCAAAATTTTTTTTTTTTCTGCTTCTTCACTAAATTTATTCAAAAGCTCTTGTTTCTTGCAAAGGCAAAAAAGAAAACTGCTGAAAAACATTTTTCATTAAGTGAATTTGACAAATAAAATCAAAGCATTTCCCAGAACGTGAAGGGAGGGGGGGGGGGATGTTATCAATTAAGAAACGGTTTAGAACAATTACTGTCGGTTACAAAGTGAGGGAAGTGTTCAGTGTAGAAGATTTATGTAGAACTGTTCCCTCTCCAGCCCCTTCTCGTAATTTTGTCCCTGTGAAGTAATCTGGACCAGTGTGATAGTAAAAATCAATATCATTTTAATGCCTCATAGTTATTTGGGTTTTATCATTTTATTTCTAATATTAGTGAAACTTGGTGGGTTAATATCTGCTGAAATTTATATTGATTTTATCCAGGGCATGTTTACAAATCGAAATAATGAACACCGATAATTCATCTTTGATAGGGCTATTAAATCCAGCTCAGTCTGAGTACAGACTGGAAATTTCCTGGTTGACCTACAATCTCTCGCTAGGCAAAGAGATAACCTTTTTTTAAGATATTGTTTGTATGTTTATTTGTTCCATATGTGATAAATTATTTATTTACTTATTTATGTTTTTGTAGTCGACATAATGTGGCCTGCTCGATTTGTGTCCACTAATTAGGTTAAACCTTTAGGAAAACAAAATTTAAAACAAAACCCTATCACGAAGTCAAAAAAAGTCATCAGCCAGGAATGGGGAAGATATGTTTGCTTTTTTTTTTTTTTTTAATTTTCTGATCAATCATTTAATTTTTTTATTATCCGTTATAATATTATCTTTCTTTCAAGTCTATTTCGAGACTATTGCTATTCGTTTCTTTCAGCACGTTTTTCAACTCGTTTATGGGAAGGTTCGTTAACTTTTGTTTCTTTTTCTTACTTCTTTATTTACTTTATCTTTTCTCCACAGCGAAGAACTTGATCAAGCCAGCTCAGATGATGGAGCCCAAGAAGTGAATTGATACCGGTAGCCGATTTTAAAAAAGAAAGAAAAAAAAATACTGGACCCTGTTCACGAACTCAAGTGTCCATCATGGCTATGATAAGAAAAGTGATATCCTGTTCAGCGAATTACTACGCTTTTCAGGAGATATTAAACGTGATTTGTTGTACAAAGGATGCACATCTCTGTTTGTTCTGTTTTGTGACTTGCAGCACTGTAGAATTTTTTTTTTCGGTCACGAACTGAAAAATGTCTGGCCGGTTTCAAATCGCATATTTTCAATGACTGTTGAAAAGTAGGCTTCATTTAGGCCTTAGGCCTTCAGGACTCTTTATCTTTAATTCCTGAAGAAAGCTATATCGGAACAAAGCATTCAATATTTGAAGCACTTAAAACATTTTTTTTTTTTTAAACTATAACGGGGGAAAAATACGACCTAGGTACGGTAGCTCTATATGTAATTTGTTGGCGGTAGAAGTGCTTTTATATATACCGGTCATAGACTTCAGCACTGCCTGTACTTAGGCATATCATAGATCGCAGGTACTCTACGGCCTTTAGCATACATAGTATTATATACTATGGAGTTTACCACCTGCAGGCGATGTCAGCCCGCCATTGGCGGGGTATCTCCCATGGAGTGCCATCCTCGACATTCCAGGAGAGATACCTCTTCTCTCCCTCTCTCTCCTTGCTCCTGTCTTCTGTCCCACTCTCTTTTCTCTCTTCTTCTCGACATGTAAACGTATCTTACCGTGTTTGACACTATAGAGCCGTAATCGTGCTGATGTGTCGTTAAATCCCAACACAAACAAACAATATACGTCTAGGCATGTAGGCCTACTCATCTACATTGTTTTGTTGTTGTTGTTTTGATGACGACGGGGAAAATGGCAGGAGACTCAACAAATGCTGCTAGGGCAACGGCGGTTACTCCACTCACCTTATATTTCCTAAAACATTGGTGACGGCGAATTCTTTGTGATTCTTTGCCAGAAAAATTAATTGGGTGGAGATACATAAAAAACGCATAGTAGCAAATGCCGGCTGAGTGAGACATATAAACTGGCTGAACTTGGCCAAACCAAACCAAACCAAACAATACAAACCAAAGCAGACCACAACACAATCAATCAAACAAACGAGACAAAAACAAGGAAAATTGACCGCAAAATCCCTCACACTTTAAGCACTCCTTTCATTATCAGTAAACGAGGCAGCGGACACGACAAAGTTGTGAGGTCATGAACCATTCATCAGGGAAGGTTGAAACGTTCATCAAACACATCTACGCCACACTGGTATCTTAATCTTATTATTGTTATTATTATTATCATCATTATTATTATTCACGACTATTCATGGTCAGTTGCGATCTGCATTTATCTGAATGTTCATTTCAATCTCCACATGTGAACGGTGATTATTAAGAAAATTATTATCATTGTTATTATTTATTCTTAATATATGTCATATTACCCCTGCAAGTATAGGGTTAACGATAAATTGTATCCTTGTTTTTTGTTTGTCCTGGCCCAGGTAATAATAAAAACAATGACAGAACAAAGCATCCCGTCTTCCCTGACCTTATTTTTGCCATGGGTTTGTCTTGTAGTTTGTTTACATCCGTCGGAATAGAGCCCTAGACCTGCATTAAGACTATTTAAAGGGGTCGTCTATACGTGGTAGTATCAGTGGTTTTAGGGTGGCCTTCTGTAGATTTATCTAGGACAGTTTACCGTACATTGTAGCCTGCTCTGAAGCAGCGTTTGACTTCAGCTAAATTCTTGCTTGTATGTTTGCGGACGAACCGCGTACTGGTACAAGATACGTTGACTATCAAGGGCCCAGTAGCCTCTGTTTTTGTAGGTTTCCTATGTAAATGAAACCGCTGAAATGGTAGGTCTACATCTCTCCCCCTCTGACTCTCCGCCTACATGCCCCCCCCCCTCCCCCCACCTCAGAATTCATACGGTGCCGGTAACACATGTTGCGTGTCAATGCAACCTTGCTCTTTAAAGACTTTTTTAAAGTTTGAATGTTTTTCATCATTCGATTTTTCTGGGGCTATATTATTATTATGCTAATGTGCCGAGGATGTACCTGTAGTTATAGTCATAAACATCACTGATGGTTTCTAAATGCGGTCCCGTGACAAAATACCGAATCTCTGAAATTAGCAATTTACCTTTGTGATTTTTTTTTTTTTTTTGGTTCGTTTCCAGCGTTCACAAAATACAATTTGCTAGAGAATATAGAGAATAAAGTGGTGCATTCGACTTTTGTTTTCTATTGTGGATAGCAATATTTGAAATGGTAAGGAAAAAGTAGAATATTTTATGAGGAAAAGGTGTAATGATAAGTTAAATTATGACGAGGAAATAATTAAATTATGACGAGAAAATAGTTAAATTTTGACAAGGAAAAATAATAATGCCCCATTAAGACAATGAGTTAAGTTATGACAAGGAAATACGGGGTTAAATTAAGACAATGGGTTAAATTATGACAAGGAAATAGTTAACTATGACAAGGAAATACGCTGGTTAATTTAAGCCAGTGACTTAAATTATGACAAGGAAATAGTTAAATTATGACAATAAAGTAGATAAATAGTTGCATTATGGTAAGGGCATACGCCTAGTTTATGACGGAGAAGAGGTTTTGTCAAAGCGCATTTAACTTTCGTGTGGACCTGGTATTTGTTATTGAAATTGTAAGGAGAGTAGAAAGATAACGCGTCTCTTTATTTGCAGTTAAATGCGTAGGTTTTTGTGTTCCCTGCATGTGCACTTGGGCTGTACGGAGTGTTTTGTAGCCAAGATCTGTGTGTTTACTTGGTAGTCCAGCTGTTTTATTTGGTCATCTAGTACACTGCCTACGTGATCAAGGAAAAATAGATTACACTATAGTACCACACACTGATGTCTGATTTCAAATCAGTGATTTGCCTCCTTAACATTGCCACATGACATGTATGGTATAAATAGACAGAAGGTAAAGAGGCTGGCATACATAGACAGATGGACAAACACACCGATAGACAAGCAGACAGAACAGCTGACAGATAGATAGACTGATAGGTAGATTATAATAATATGCCCTCAATCGAACACACAATATGTATGACTACCGTATCTAGGCCTATCAAACCCACGCATTTGCTTACTTCTTACTCCTGCGCCCACGTACTCACATACCACCCTTCATATGCACATAAAATTCGCATAGCACTCGAAGCAAAAACTTGATTATTGCGTGTATATTGTTACCTTCTTGTACTGAATGTGGCAGATTCTCATGCATTATATTTCGTAATGCAAATGATCTACGCACTAGTGCATTACATAATACATGTATAACTACTTGATGCAAGATGCATACATCACAGAGCAGTTTGTGCCGAGTAAGATAGTACCGGTACAACGCCCACGCAAATATCAGCACACAGACAAACATACACTCACGCACACAATAGGTACATTATATGCAGGGAGCCATGCTTGTTTTTGTTTGTTTGCGTTGGGGTTTAACGACACATCAGCACGATTCGGTTATATTGTGTCAAACACGGTAAGATACGTTTACGGGTCAAGAAGAAGAGAGGGAAGAAAGCGGGACAGAAGGCATGAGCAGAGAGAGAGAGAGAGGAGATGTCTCCCCAGGAATGTCAAGGATGCCACTCCCTGGGAGACACCCCACTAATGACGAGCTTACACCGCCTGCAGGTGGGGGCAGAGAACCTACTTATAAATCCCGGGCTCGCCTGGGGGAAGGGAGCCATGCAGTAACACACATCACATAAAATCATCACCGACTTGGCTGTATACTAAGATTGCTTTGAGCGGCAGTTGGTATGTAGACCAAAGTTCTCAGCCAGCCATAACAATATGCTGCTGTTGTTACAATATTTAGTGTTGGGCATACCACTTGACTTTAGCTTGAGATCCAATGTCATGAGCGTTTAGCACTAAGCATCTGGACAAACGCCGTAACACTAACGTAGATTTACATAACATCTCTCATCAACATTTATCAAGGGACCAATATCGTCAAGGAGTCGCTCCTGCTGGTCTCCATTGATTTTGAACCCGTTTTCGAGCGGCAAACGTTGTCTTTGTTTTATAGCAACATAAGGGACTTTCATCGCCTTTTCATCTTGGAATGTCATTTTCGAAATATGAATAAATGTGATTTTCCAGAATTTCTTTCAAATAACATTCTCCCAGGAGCTTTTATTGACATCATTTTTTATATGAGTCTCCATTTTAATGTACCAATGGAATCACGTTCCAAATAACATACATTGGTAAGATCGTTTGCTTGTTTGCTTGTGTATAGGGGTTTAACGGTACATCAGCACGATCACGGCTATATTGAGTACATATTGTATATTGAGCCAAACACGTTAAGATACGTTTACACGTCATAAAGAAGAGGGAAAAGAAAGCGGGACAGAAGTCAGGAGCAAAGAGAGAGAGAGATAAGAGATGTCACCTGTGGAACGTCGTGGATGACATCCCATGGGAGACATCTCACAGATGGCAAGCTTTCACCGCCTGCAGGTAGGAGCAAAGAACCTCCTTGTTCATCCCGACCTCCCTCGGAAAAATACTCTTATAGATATCGCCGCGGATAGATTGTCAAAATCCAACTTATCTATCACTCAAGGCTGGACAGATACCATACTGGTACTGCATGTGAATTACTTGACCATAACTCTGAACTTTACGAAAAACAAACTCCTAATAGCAAGCTTGCCCTTACCCCAACCCGAACGGGACATTTTAAAAAAAAAGAAAAGAAAATATGATGTACACTACTATGTATACATGGTACCAATGGAGCCACAAGCGTAGTTATAGATACAATAGTGCTTATACAACCGATTCCCTATGTCTTCTCCCACGCGGGGGCCCGGGGTTTATAAGTAGGTTCTCTGCACCCACCTGCAGGCAGTATAAGCCCGCCATCGGTGGGGTGCCTCCCATGGAGTGCCATCCTCGACATTCCAGTGGAGACATCTCTTCTCTCTCTCTCTCTCTTTGTTCCCGTCCTCTGTCCCGCTTTTTTCCCTCTCCTTTTCTTGATGGTTAAACATATCTTACCGTGCTTGACACAATATAGCCGTAATCGTGCTGATGTGTAGTTAAACCCCAACACAAACAAACAAATAAACCCTATGTCTTCCCTGCATATGAATTCTTCAGTGATAGATCTAGGTGAGCAATATGGTGTATATGAATCCACTACTACCATTATAAACAATCGTAACAACAAAGGTAATGTATCGGTACTAAAGCTGTTACTACTAGCACGTATAATAGACAAACTGGATGTATTGCATTCGTTATCCGTTAAACACGACGTTGAAAAAAGCTAAATCACGATTGAACCTCGAAGCAGATTTACGGAGAAAATGCTTTTGTCAGATGCTTGAGATCAGATTGCTCTTGCTGTAAAATCCATCAGTTGGCATTTTGCAACCACAAGTTTAATGTTTGTAATTGCATGCAATTTTCTGCGGCTGTGCTGTTATTGGTAGTAAACGGAGTATGCTGACATTTTTCACAGACAGTTCTAAGTGACACAGACCCTTTCTCCACTGGCCTGCAGTCATATTATTGATGTTTTAGATATTGGTATTTTAACTGAGCACTTTTGCATAAAAGAAGTTAACTTAATGTTAACTTTCTCAGCATCTCAGTTTGGGATGCTTCGCATCGGCTTATCATCTGTCCCTTTAGGCTTGCGGTTGCTGCCTTTGCCATATCGGGATATCACTCATCAGTCCTACATACTTTTGTGTCAGGCTTCCGTTTGCCTTCTGTCGCTGTCAGCTCTGTTCTTGCACTTCCACCGGCCGTGACACCTGGACTTTCTTAGCCTGTAACCCTTCACCCCCCCCCCCTTTATTCTCTGCGATAATGGCGGGCTCCATCACGTTGGGGCCCAGGATATGGTGATTATTCTGGAAAGGGAGTCACTGGCAGCCTTTCCGTCTGCACGTGTTTTTTTTTTTTTTTAAGCCTTTCAGTCCCTAGAAAGAAGAATTATCTCGGCTTTTTAGAAGCTGCCAATTCCTGCTGAGAAACTCCTGTGGGTAGAAATTTGGAATTTAGAAATTTTGCCCGGACAGCGGCACTCAGCCTACTCATCCATCGATTTTTGAACTGCCAAGGGTTCTTTAACATGCGTAACGTACACACGGGACCTCCGAAAAATATTTGCCCTTATCCGAGAAGGCTAGACGTCGGGCCTCCCTACCCACAGGAAGCCAGGGGACCGTTGAGCCACTGAAAAAATGCGGGTTTTCGATCTTCGTGTCCTGTCATCTCCCAATGCAGAACCCGTGAGTCGATCCTGGCCTGTTTTCTCCATGAGCAGACGCCATACCACAGAGCCACAGCGTCCCCCTGTCTGCACTTGGGGGTGCTCGAGTTACTTTTATATCAACATGGAATCGTCTTGCACAACGATCAAGCCCAGAAGTACTAACAAGCTGAGCTGGTCAATGACCAATACTTTGCACTTTGCATTCTAGTGCAGTTTCCGGGCAAAGTACTCCACGACGCATCATCTCGTTCATCTATAGACTTTCGTTGGCAAAGCGTTTGTGCAGTGACGTCTCATAGTGGCGATCCTCTTCGATATGGAGAGGGCATTCGGAAGCGAAACGAAGCATCCCAAAATTTGGTCATGAGAAGGTTAATTTTAAGTGTATTATTGAAGGATTTGCGTCGTCTGGGCCTTCGAGGTAATCTCCCATTTTCATTCGGAGTTGCTTGGGCGGGCAAGATATCTGTATCAGTTTCAATTCAACTGTTTCTGACTCCTTTGACTCTGATTATATAAGCGACAGAGGTTCTGCACAGGAACATCCTCGCGTCCATCCTTTTTCCTAACTCAGGAGAGACAATCATCCGCAGCGATCGGCCTGGGACAGTGGCTGTCGAACACGACATACTTTTAGGTTGAGCTCAGAGACTTCTCAAATCTCTCTCTCTCAAGAATCTTTTTAAGGTAACGATGCTATAAATTGTCCTGAGCATCTTGCACGAAACAATGGTATTGTCAACATAAACGTGCTCTACGAAAATTGTGACCAAATCACACGGCAAACTGCATGTTCACACATCCCCCCCCCCTCTCTCTCTCTCTCTCTCTCTCTCTCTCTCTCACACACACACACACACACACACATACACACACAGAGACTGTTTTTAACACTCTTAATTAATAACCCAAATTTTATAATCTTTTGATTTAGCTTTCTAACTCGTAAATGTGTTTGATAACTGTGCCGCACATGATGTACAGCCATGGCCGTGCTGATGTCTCGTTGTCCCAGCCCAACTCAAGCCAAGAGTTAACAACATACTATCTTGATTCAGCCTGAACAGAACCACGTCGACAGTGCCATAAGAAGGTCAGTGACCCCATGCTCTCGACCAGCATGCACTCTTAACCCTCACACCGCGGAGCCCATGACGAGTGGCACTTAAGAGATCTAAAGATATTTCTTTCTCCCTTCGATGGGTCGTAGCTAACTTTTATGTTATCCAGTATGCAATGACTGAGTGCTCGACACCACGTCACCGGTTTTGCTGGGGAAGAGATAGATTGTGTTTGTTTTTCTTAAACCTTTCAATCCCGTGAAGTAGGATTATCTCGGCTTTTTAGAAGCTGCCAATTTTTGCTGAGAAATTTTGTGGGTAGAAATTTGGAATTTGGGAATTTTGCCCGGACAGCGGCACTCAGGCCTAGTTTTCCATCGATTTTCAACTCCCAAGGCTTCTTTAACGTGCGTAACGTACACATGGGACCTCCAAATTATATTTGCCCTTATCTGAGGAGGCTAGAGGTCGGGCTTCCTTACCCACAGAAAGCCAGGGGACCGTTGAGTCACTGAAAAAAATGTGGATTTTCGATCTTTGTGTCCTGTCATCCCTCGATGCAGAACCTCACATATTGTGAATCATCACATTCACCAATCATAGAGTAATCACATTAAAAACTCTTAGCGTACCAAGTACCAGTCAACTCGATTTATTGCACTAAAGCGATTCGTACATAATGAGACATACATTGTTCAAACTCAGTGATTTACACATAACTAATACATCATCATATTAAATATCTATCATCAGTGTTACATCATTATAAGGACATGGACATAGACACGGATAATTAACCTACTTAATCATAATCATTGTAACATATACATTTTCTCAGAGGGCAGCAACTCCAGGAAAGTAACTCTCGTTTAAGGGAAATAAGAAGGTCTTGTAACATAAACAAAATTCAGTTTTTAGACATTTTACTGATATAGTAGCTCGTCTTTTAAGATTGTGGAGATTTACACTATTTTTATTTGAATAGCTTGTGGAATAATTAATTTACGATTGTGGTGAAAACGATTTGAGTGAAAGTATATTACAGGATTAAGTCTCTCCATTGTACCCAGTGATCACTGGGGACTTTTGATTCGAGTGTAGAATGGATATATTTCCATTCCATTTTGTTTGGGGCCTTTCAATAGTGTTATATTATTTTTGACCACAGTTGTGGACATCTGAGATAACCACCACTACAGAAGGTTGAAAAGCTTATACAAACCATAACCATGTTAACATAATCTCACTGTCACAGAGATTATTTCAGCCTTGGATATAATTATTATGAACGGATGTTGAAATTGATAAGCAATTATACACAGCGCAGTTGGTATTAATTAGTGTCGTAACCGACATAACTGCCCGCTTATACGTATTGGGCACGGGAGGTACCTTGATCAGTGATCACATAACACTATAGTATTATGTTATATTTTTACCACGGTTGTGGACAGCTGAGATAACCACCACTACAGGAGATTGAAAAGCCTATAAAAACCATACCGTACATAACTGCCCGCATTCTTCTGTCCATAGTCGGCTCTGCTAAGAAACTACTGGGATGAAGAGTAATCAAGATTTATTATTTTTCAAAAATTGTATACCGGTATACGATTGTTTATGAACGTTTGTGATCAGAGCTCTCGGGCACTTTCAATCGATCACTGTCGATATTGAATACTGATGTAGTAACACTGACATCTGAGACTAACGGTACAATATTTTTATTTCTGTTGGGAAAAAATGTCATAAGATACTGTCGTAACGGCAGGTAAGACAGTCGTCAGTAACAATAATGTTCACACTGGTGCCTTCTCTAAAAAGTAAAAGAGTGATAGAACACTTAGGACAGATGGTGCCTTTGTTCTTCTAATTTAAACATTATATATGAGGGATAATTTATAGACTCATTAATGCCCCCTACAAATTAGACCTATAGCTTTCAATGAGATGGGGCCAATTTATGAAGAGGAATATATGTACCAGTAGTGTAAAATAAAATTAATTTAATTTATTAATTTCTGATTGCTAAATGAACTGCACAGTTCAAGACACAGTGCGACAAAGAGATAGTGACTCACTCGTGGTAATACAGATAGGTGCACAATGGCTCAAGTTGACAAGTATAAGTATGGAGAGATGTTTACACTGGATCAACATTTTATGCTGACGTGTCTGTGTTTATATTGTGTGTAAGCATGTACATATATGTGTGCATGTACATGTTTTAGATAGAAGGATTGGGGTAGTCGGCCTTATTGTATGTGAGAGCTGTTTGAAAGTAATGAAAGAAAATGTAGCACCTACTTTTGGACAGTGTATGCATGTGCCGCATAGTGTTAACAACTGCGTCGACGGCAACAGTGGTTGGTTGTCCATCGGATCCGATGATGACGTCTACATTCTGCAGCTCATCGATGTACACGAAGGTGGCTCTGCAATCCTAGCCTTGAGGTGCAGAGTCTTGAACAGTGGGGGGCACTGGAAGTCTGTTGCCTGTTGTGATCACTGCTGATGCAGTTCTGTGTCGCCTTTCTCTGGCAGCAGTGAACTTCTCCACTTCTGGCGTCGTGCCTCCTCGTAGTTGGCAGCGGCTTTGTGGGTTGAGGCTTTCCATTCTGGTCTGTCCATAGCACGCTCCTCCAGTTCCCTCGGCTTGATGTGACACCACTGACGACAACAATAATTAAAAAAACAAAATACATACATGTAGATCACAAGTTCAGGCCAGTTGTTCAAGTTCAGGCCAGCTCACGATCACATTAAGATTGCCATACATTCAACCCCGAGGACCGTCAATGCATATTAAATGCCAGTACGAATGCCATCATGACTGAAAGTGAAACATGTCCTGTGAAACACAGGAACAATAGATTAGCTTTCGAAGAATGGCTTTGCCTGCATTCGTAAAACTACGTAAAAGAGAGGTGGAAACGCTGCACTGGATTGATAGAAATGTATCAGAGACGAGATGCTTCAGCAATATTCCTTGCATCCCGTACCAAGACCCAGTGGGGCAATGGGTAACTGGAGAGGGTTGCAGGCAAAATAAGTGACAGGAGAACAACATCAATGAATAGATTGGCTTCGTTGCCAAAGGTTTTCTGAGAACTGATAAAAGCGGAAAAAGCTGTTTGTGACATCTTCTGTGGTAGGTCAGATACAAAACAATATTCTTAAAAACGATCTCAGTGCGTGCTAGTCGTGGCGTCAGAGATAACTTGTCCTTACTATGCAACAGTTTTATGTTGTAGAAAAGACAATAGATTTGTTTAATTCTGGGACGACGTAATACATTTGGCTTGATTGCCATAAACTAAAGTTCTAGACAAACCTTGCGACAAAAATCTTATTTGACATGGACCTTGTCAAAACTTCGCATTACGCCGTATGGATGAATTTCTAAAAGCGGTATTTCTTTCTGTTAAGGTTTTAACGACACATCAGCACGATTACGGTTATACTGTGTCGAACGCGGTTAGATACGTTGTCAAGAAGAAGAGAGGAAAGAAGCGATACAGAAAACAGGAGCAAGGAGAGAGAGAAAGAAGACATGTCTCCCCTGGAATGTCGAAGATGGCATTCCATGGGAGATTCCCCCCCCCCCCACCCCGCGGGAGCTGAAGCGACTAACAGAAACGAATGTGTTATAAGGGGGGGGGGGGGGAATCAAAGGCCATAATAGAAAGTTACTAAAGTTTCCGCTTGTTCCAGGTTATAAACATTCCAAACTTTACGACAAAGCATCTTGTCATCAGTATTGGTAATTCCTGTGATCTACCTGTGTCTTAGAAATGGATTCAGTGAGCCATTTCCCTTAAGTTCATGGATTTTGATCTTGCAGTTACATCCAGACTCTTTGTAGTCTTGTCTTCCTGGCTCTTTCTACTACCGAACATTAGTGCGTTTTTCAGGAGACTACATTAAAGAGTCACTTTGTATGTAAATTACGGTACATGTATGTGTTTGTGGAGGTGGGATGGGGAGAGGAGGTACATATGTGTATCATTAGGTGAACGGTAAGGCAAAAAGTGAAGTGGGGCGGGTTTTTTTTTTTTTTTTAGCTCTTGGGATTCCAATATTATACCTTTTCTTTTAGCTCCAATGAAAAATCACTGAATCGGGTCTGTTTACCTATTTGCAGCGTTTGAACTACGGCGTTCACACCATATTCATATTAATGAGGTTCTTATATGTTCTGTCGTACTTAACAATAGGAGGAAACCTGCGATAGGCCTAATATATTGCTATGCAAATAGGGCATGTGGTTTCTTCAGGGAACTGTCTATTTGAGTTACGTTGCTTCAATAGTAGAGACGAGTGGTTAAAGAGTATGCCTGGGTAACATGTCACCGAAATGGTGGATAGTGTTAGAGTTAGTGAAAGGGATAAATAGGTTTAGGATTAGGGTTAGGATGATTAACACTAAGATGACGTATCACCCAAACAGAGAAAATGATAGGGAAAAATAACGTTACTAATTAGGTAACATTAACTAGATGACATGTCACTCAAACAGTGGCTTCTTCAAGCCACTCGTTAATTTTTTATTTATTTTTTTTTTTGAGGGGGGGGGGGAGGATGACAAGGCACAACACCAGATGGAAAGTGACCAGTCAGTCGGCCAGTGGAAACATACGTACTGAGGCTTATGTTTGTTTTCCGTAAGCCTTCAATCCTAAAGTAGGATTATCTTGGCTTCTTTTAGAAGTTACCAATTTGTGCTGAGAAACTTTGTGGGTAGAAATTTGGAATTTGCGAATTTTGTCCGGAAACTCAGCCCACACTTCCATCGGTTTTGAACTGCCAAGAGTTCTTTAACGGGTGTAACGTACACAGGGGACCTTCGGAATATATTTGCCCTTATCCGAGGAGGCTAAACGTCGGGCTTCCTTACCCACAGGAAGTCAGGGGACCGTTGAGTCACTGAAAAAAATGTGGGTTTTCGATCTTCGTGTCTTGTCATCCCCCGATACAGACCCTCATATATTGTGAATCATCGGACATTCACCAATCATAGAGTGACACATAAAAAACTCTTAGCGTACCTGTCAACTCGATTTATTTCTCGATGCAGGACCCGCGAGTCGATCCCGACCTCTTTTCTCCATGAGCAAACGCCATACCACAGAGCCACTGCGTCCCCCACGTACTGGGGTGCCCGCGTTTTAGCCTAACATTCATATTCGTCACAACTTCAGTGAATCGCGGGGACAACAGAGACTGCAATAGAAGGTCGTGACCTTTCCCGCTGTTTACATCATCACATTCAACACTAAAACTTCTTGACTGCCACGGTTGAAACCTCTAGGACAGGGGTTCTCAACATTTTGGCACTTTGCGAACCCTTAACCAAAAGCTTGAAATTATTGCGACCCTCTAATTTCAGCATCTTGATTAGCGTATTATTTTCTGTGATGGAGAGAGAATAAAACATGTAGGGTTTTTTTTTTTTTTTTTGAGACTTCTGTATTTTTTGTTTAGACAAAAATGTGTAACTGATAAGTTGAAATTAATCTTGCCCCAAGCCACTTCTAGCAAGGCTTATGCGAGCTTCCTGCCAAGGCTTCACGACCCCCAAGGGGATGGCGACTCACCAGTTAGAAACCCCAGCATTAGAACCTTTTTCAGACGCTCGCCGCGTGTAGCGGGGCTACACATTGGAGGGCTGGAACTATAATACTTAGCGTTGAAATTAGTCTTT
>JBCAUA010069916.1:0-11053 GCA_038406235.1 Peronia verruculata
AAGATTTACGACACTCCCAAAAGAAGAACTGAAGCAACAAGAATATGACAGTTTGGTATTAATAACATTTATTAATGATATGAAGTTGAAACCACCATAAGTATTATAGTCATATTGCAAAAACAGTATCAACAACAAAACAAAGTGCAGGTTTCTGCACACAGTGGCAATGAACAAATCAGCACTACATCCCAATATACATAAATTATGTGGGTGATACTAGTCTGTGGCCTAGACTGATCCTCTGACTTGATATGGACCAAGTATATGAAAGACTGGACTATCGCACATGCCCGGAAGTGAAAAACTCGTAGGTTCTCGCACGCAACGAGATCTTAAAAAAAACCGGGTGCAAATAATCGATTTTGTTATTTGCACCCGTGGGGCAAATAATCATTGCGAAATAAATAAATAAAAAACAGTGAAATAAACAGCTTAGAGGAAACAAGTAAGAAATGATAAGACAATGTCAATGACAATGACAAAACTTTGGTGTTCACCAATTTTAACAATTTTCAACTTCTTTTATATTTGCTGTTGTTGAGTTTATAACCAGTGGATAGTTGTACATGTAGTTCAAAATATTTCTCTAAAATGGTGATGGTAATGATGGCAATGACAGATTTGAAAATATGGCACTCTAAATTTTATGTTTAAAATGGCACTCTAAATTTTATGTTTAAGATTCTACAGATTTGTAGTTTGTTTGTTTGTTTTTTTTTTAATATATACTGCAATTGCTATTGCTGACAGTCTTTGTCATGAAATTCAATTGAATCAATATATGAGATGTGACACAATGAAACCAGGCGCTTGTCAAACTGAGCTGACCGGAGAAAATCATGTGTTTTTCAACAGTGAACAAATTTTCAAGGTATTTTTTTTTTCTTCACCAAACCTTTCTATATCAATCTAAAAATGCATCTCAGCCTTCAATTGACTGGAATAGATCGAATAAAAGCCCCAAAATTGTAATTTTGTGGCATAGCCTAACAAGGATTAATAGGGATTTACAAAAGTGATCAGCCATTTTCTCGATAAATTCAGCTGCAGCAACAGGTCACCCCCATCGTCTTTATTTGCCAATATCTCAAGTTCTACATAACATAGAACAATTATTTTTTCACACACAGAACGGGAAATGAATAATCATTACAGTGATACCAACATCTCCATATGCTCAAAATTTGACAAGCGCCTGATTTCATTGTGTCACATCTCATATTTCTATAAATCATGATGACTATAATGAAAAATCATATTTTTGTCAGCCATGCATTTGTTCCATGTCCTTGTATTTTACTGACAGCATGATAAAATAATGAAGATATCATTCTGTTGAGTCAAATTATTCCAACAGAAAGATAGTTAGTAGACACTTACCAGCAGACAAATGAGAGTGTCACAGAAGGTCATGACCCTTTGTCCATTGACTAATCATCACATTCAACACTTTATAAATTGATATTTTCCTTTCTCTCCTTTGCAGAGAGTTACTAATTAATCTTATTTTTATCTTTGTGAAATTGTGAACTTATATAAATTTAGGATACAAAGAAACAAATTTTATAACCTCTATCAAGTGTTGAACATGATCAAGTAAACCACTGGCAAAAGATTACACCCTCAGATGAGATATGCAGATTGACAACAGAATGGTGTTGTGCAGGAATAACAGATGAATGAAAAGGAAAAACACAACATAAGACCACTAAAACATCATATGTCACTAACCTGTACATCCTGTGAGGCTGAAGCCATAATGTTTGGGAGAGCATGAGTCACAAGTCCGCCCTATGACACCTGGCTGACAATCACACTGGCCACCGCTCACCTGACAGGTGAGACTAACACTACCAGTTGAATCACAGTTACAGGGCAGGGGAGCTCCCAGCTTATACATTGTCAATGAGAAGATGGCCTTTTCACAGATGGCTTGATCTGCTGGATCTGTGGGTCTGAGGATGATGTGTTCGATATCGGCCATTAAAAATGGAGAGCTTAGGATTTTTGATGGTGGCCATATTCAAATAAATGGTTCCATAATATTTGACACTGAGTATCTGTAAAGGAAAATATTCTAGAACAACTGCATAAATAAAATGTACAAAATGTATGCTCAAATCATTTATTGCTAATTTTTGACATTTGGTACGTATCAGTAAAAATAATCTTTATAGACGGTACAGTGGGCATCTGTTAGTAAACTATATAGTGTTTCATAATTCACAATGTTCAATATGTAGGCCTTAATTCAACATTGGTAGGCCTACATGCTAAATAATGGGCTTCAGTTTGAGTTATGAAAGACAGAGTGACAAAAAATAAAATAATTAGATGGTAGAGACAATTAAAAGTCATCAATGTACAGATCTTTAAAGCATGAATTATTTCATATATATGTCACAAACAATACAAGAAAAACAAATAGCATCCTGCACTCTCAGCCTATGATAGTTTGATCAATCGTTTGCACATTTCATTGTGATAACTTACACAACTTTTTGTTGTTGTTATTGTTATACTTTCCCTGATAAAGCAATTCCACTCCCAGTACAAGCATAAAAAGTACTTAGAGCTAAAATGTTTGAAAAAGAAGGAAAAAATCCATGGAATATTTGACATGTTCATTCTGTAATTAAATCAAGTGGCAGACTTGTAACTTGATATGTGTTCCTCACAGATGCCAGATGATATATTTAGAACTTACTTTGTATACCAGACTAGTATCAAGTGATATATTGTACTTAAAATTCACCTTGTGTTACTCACAGGTATCAGGCAAACATACTTATAAGTTACCTTGTGTTTCTCAACAAGTCACATCCAGCAGGCAGACTGTAGGATAAAACTGAGTCAGTCTGCACAAAATCTACTGGAACAGCTGTCAGCTTGTCCTGTGGGATGAATTGGTGATAGAAATAGATTTGAAACTGTTTCATTTTAAAACGTTTCATTCCTGTTGTTCAATCTTTAACTCGCTAATCACTGACAGATTAGTAACAGACAAGGAAGAAATGGGCATTCATTCTAACTACATATATATGTAGTAATATAAAATAGCCGCATGGAAAAATGTAGCCTACTGAAGTGATTTAAACATACATTGAGTTTATAAGTCTCCATTGCCACCTTCAGAATCTGTATTTCACACCATTTGGGTTAAAACAAACATCTATGTCTCAATAACTGTTGCATTTCGTGACAGTGCATGGAACATAATGAAATGTTTCAGATTGGCAAAATCAATGAGTAAGCAAAACATACCAGCAACGGTTGGCCTGAGTTGACAGTGACGGACAGAAGATTTGGTCCTGAGTACAATGAGACAGGTTCTCCGGTGGATGTGTCAACTTGACACCACTCATCAGGACAGGCTGGTAAAATCAGTGAGACTGTGGAATTCTCTCCTATAGATGAATACAATATTTGAAAAATGAAAAGGATAGTAGAATTTTTTGTTAAAGTGTAATATAATTTCAGTTTCAGAGGATCTAACATTCCATAATTTGTAAGAAAAACTTGAAATGTTCTGACTATTAGAATTTTCCATCAAAGTCTATTGCTATTTCAGTAACTGAGAACCTGGCATTCCTTAAGTTGTCAGTAAGTAAAAGTTGACATGTTTTGTGTGTCAGAATTTTCTGTCAAACATTGTTTCTGTAACCAAAGTTCTGGCATTTCATAAGTTTTAAGTGAAATTTGAAATGCTTTGTGTATCAGTAATAAATTACATGGCAAATTGTAATTCATGGAGATATCTGGGGACTGAGCTATCCCCAGATATCTCCATGATTTAGTTTTAGTAAACATATCAAAACTGTCCAACATCTAAATTGAGCAGTTTCCATTTCTTGATAATGTCAATCTCATGGGGGAACACGATGTGCTGTTTCAGCTACACACAATTTGCTAGGAAGCATTAGACCTTCACTTGTGTGTGTGTTGTTGTTGTTTTTTTCTCTCTGAGATAGGAATTTCAGTGATTGACAATGGACAATAAGTAATATGTTATAAAACAACTATTACTGCAAATTTCTATTAAAGGACATTCTATCAAAAAGTTAAATATGACAATGTGATTTATCCTAGATGTTATCATTTGCCGGTCTCTAATTCATTTGAAAGGTAATGCTTCATAATTTCACTCTGTTCTTACACTTTTATTTTTTTATTTTGTCTTAAATAAGCCAAGTCAAAGAATACGGTAATGATTACAGTTCTTTAACAACAATCCACATACTTACCACCGCCAAAAGGATGGATATCCACATTGCTATCATCACTGCTTCGGTAAGTGAGAATGAGATAGTACTCATCACTCAAGATTGCAACACTTGGTATGTTCAACAGAGTGGTGAGAGATTCCTAATAGGATATGGGAAATATTTAAAAAATATGTAGGAAAAAAAAAGTACAAAATGTTGTATTAATGCTAGGCTTCTGCTCATAAACACAACTGATAATAAATTGCATATCCTCAACAACAACAGCAAAAAAAAAAAGATTTCCAATATATAATTAAATCAGTTCAATGACTCACAAGAAGGAAAAATGTAATAATTTGATAAAGGTTGTCATAAATGGACTGTTGAGCTAGAACATGAAGAAATAATAGAAAAGGCAAGCACAGTTATGGTCCATTCTTACCCCGCTCTGTACCACTGCATATCCTAGCCCAGAATACCCATTGTACTGCTCCTCCCTCCTCCATAAGATCTCACCAAAGCTGTCTTCCAGCTCCACAAACAGCCCATGGGGTCCAGGGTAGTAATAGCTTGAATGCACGCTGTCAACATTTTTAATACATAATTTTAGATGGAGAGAAAAATGTTCCAGACATGTTTAAAAAAAAACAAAACAAACAGAATCATTTTTTTTTTAATCTTTCCTTCCATTTCCATCCCTCTACCTTTCTTCTTTTCCACAAAGTCTACTTGCCTCCAATTTTCCAACTCTTTACACCTCAAAACCAAAGCCAAAAACAATCATTTGTAGAGTTTCCTGGGCACATCTGATGGCAACATCTTTCTTAAATTTATCTTTCTTAAAATACTTTATTGAATGTGAAGTGGGACTTACGGCCAGTTTCTTATAATCTTGCAGAGATTTCAAAAACCAGTACAATAAAGAATAAATGAAAACATAAGTGAAGAAACAGATGTTATCATATATGTCTATATAAATAAACATATCCCACTTACAGGGACCACAGTTGAGATAATTTCCAAGAGAGGAGGTTGAAAAGCTCCTCAAAACTGTGACTAGCTAAAGATGTTATTCATGTAGCAGGACATTGCTACATTATTTCTCTAGGATTTGAGACACCCAGCAAGATGGATTATGTGGTATATAATTGATGTAATAATGGTTGTTGTTTATAAAACAACTCTCACAGAATAATTATTCAGAATCTTTATTATTATATATAAATCATTCTTCTGTCTCTTTCTCTCTCTCTCGCTCTCTCTCTCTCCTACTATCTCCTTCATTATAATTGTCATTTTGTTCAATATGAGGCTCTTCATACTGTTTGTTGCTTTTTTTGAATAGACAGTCATCCAGATTTTGAGATATTTTTGTAAGATAATAATCATCATCATTATCAGTTTCATCACACCATTATCATTTACTCTGACCAGTGCAACAACATAGCGACAAACACATTGTATATTGTGGCTTGAGACACTCACAGCAAAACTATTGATTTATGTCACTTTTATTTACCTGATTCATTCAATATGAAAAAGGGCAACAAACAATACTTAATACATACAATTATACCTATGATGTAAGGACACAGAATGAATGACTACGACAACTCAAGTAATTCACCTGTCACATTGCCTGCCAAAAATGTTATCACTTCGGCACACACACTGGCCTGTCTCCTTGTTACATATTTGGTTCAATGAGCCTCCAACATCACAGTCACAGGGTGAACATCCTAAAAGTTCAACCAAATAATAATAAATTAGATAAGATTAGGTTTGGTCCCATAGTCACTGGAGGTGAGGGGGGGGGGGTGTCAAGGCACCACTAATGATATCCTGGCAATGTATGTCTGTCCCGATCCTCCACAAATCTCAGTTGGGTGGTAAGAGGGAGGTCAATCCACTGTTTGATTTCAATTAGTTTCTTTGAAGAAATAACAAACTCATAGCTCACTTTATCACTTTAAGTTGAAATACTATAATTAATTTCATTTAAACAAGAATTTTGTGCAGTTACTATCATCCTCCTGTTCCTTCTGCAGTATTATATACAATACACAAGCCAGGCACAAGGCTTGGATGCCCTTTCTGTGATATACGGGTTTAGTGAATAAAGATTCATGGATGTATACACTCAATGGGTAAGGAAAGTTAAAAAGGATTACTTCTGTGGATATAGTACTGAAGTTTTTTAACTGCTCTATCAACTAGAACAGTTCCAAATCAACACATAACCTAGAGAAGGAGCTATTTTGGCACATCCCATGCAAAAAAATGTTTTGGTCTATACCTGGGTAGCAAACAGCTGTGAAGAAGTATATGATCACAAAGTGCACTATTCACTTCATTATACAGCATAAGCTCTCCAAAATATCAACCTGCAACATTTTACATTGAGCATATAATATAGTCACATACCGTTTGGATCATCATTAGCCAGACCATAGAATCCATCCTTACACTGGTCACAAGCTCTGCCTTCCACATTGAGCTTACAGCTGCACTGACCAATTGTATCATTAGTGCACAATTCTGAAGCCCCCACTGTTCCTGGAGGGTTACAGGCACAAGCTGGGAAAAAGAAAGGAGTTTCACTATATATAATGAAGAGTCAAAGGCTTTAAACTGATAAGTTTCTTCAGAATATATATATATATAATAGAGAATTAAAATAATATTAAATTGTGTATCATTAACTGCCCTTATACCACACTTATTGTAATAGTGCTGTTTGATCATTAGCAACATGTGATTTTTTTATTTTCATCTTTGAGCCAATGCAGCTGGGAATTCTGATTCAGCAAAAACATTTTACTCATGGTCCATTATGAATTTGACTTGGGGATGAAAACATTCTTGACCACAGAATTGAGCTTGTTTTGTTTCAGGGCTGGATTTTTATCGCTCTCATTCAGTACTTAAATGTTTAAAAACATTCCAAGCAAGGTATCTGTGGTGATCTGATTTTAACACTACCTGAAACAAGCTTCATAGTATCTAAGAAATAAACATGTCCAGTTTATACCAATCTCAAGGACAAGGAAATTCTGTGATAGACTTTATGATTCACAAACAAGGATAATGCAAAGAATGATCAGTGATAAGCAAAGACCATTGTTGTTTTTTTCTTAACAATGGACATACCACTAATCTTGTGTAGTGCTCTGAGCCTGGCTGTGGACTGAAAACAGTGATAATGCTTGACACATTGAATTTATTGATAAATGTAAGAGTAAGTGCTACTGGTACTTACCTGTACAGCCATCAGGGTTGCTCTGCTGAAGATTGTAAAATTCTGCCTTGCATTGATTACATTTAGCACCGACCACATTGGCTTTACAGTAGCAGTCTCCTGGCACCTGAATGTCAAAAGACAACAAGATATAGATTCTATGTGAGATCTTTTTCTTTGATCATGCTTCTTTATAGGAGTATTTATTGAACTACTAGACTGGGACCTTAGAGGGTGATATGGGAGAAAAAAGTTGGATATTGATTTGCTGTACCTACAGCATTTTGTCATTTTTTAAGTTACCTCACAGTTACTATGCCAATTAACTCTTTACTGATATTTCTAAAAATCCTTTATATCTATTTATTAATAGGTTGTGCCTTTAACTTGCACTTTGTGTTCTACGAGGCAGTTGAATTTAGTGGTAATATTGTGATGAGTTGTTCATAAACGAGCTGAATGACATTTGCATTTTGGAGATAAATAATACATAGGAACACAAAAGGCATTTGCCTGTGGATATCCAGCAATTATGCAAGAGTATCAAATGGCAAGGCAAAGCAACAAATACAGGCTGAGATTCTACATGAATAAAGACCAGATGCAAGCAGTGCTGGGCCATAATCCTGAAGACTCAGTGTGGCAAAGCAGACTTTTTGCTATCCATATGAACAAATTTATTGTGTTTCACCAACTCCTTCATTGTTAACATCTCAGACCACAGAACTCAAGTCTGTTTGGTAGATGACCACATCGACTGTATCAGAAAATAAGTACTGTAACTTCAGACAAAGTAGAATTCAGTGCAAAAGATGAGCTGCGATATTCTTGGTAGGAAGGTCTACTTTTCATTTGAAAATTATCTATGCTAAGGTTTTATGAATGTCTGAAGGCCAGTGGGCTGATTCTGTACTAATATATTTCAAAATCCGAAGTTTTTTGGTGTGAGTATGTCAGGAAATGTCCCTTATCTGCTACTCTTGGTTCATGAGCATAAAGTTCACAACAGAAGTCAGAGCTGATGAACTGTATTGAGACATAATGCCTGAGAAGGAAAATTCCTAGCCACACTGAACAAGGAGGTTACAAAACTGACATGAGCTAGTTTTCCTACCAGAAAATGTCCATGTCACATTACACAATTAGGCCTACATAGCTTTACTTGTTATCTCCTTTTGTATATGATTTATTTTGATTGCAGGCACAACTTTCCTTTACCTTGCCGTCAGTCGAGGGCTCATCATTATTCATGAAACAGTCGATGAGACCAGTGGTGGGATTGATGGTTGATCCTGAAGAGTTACACTGACAGGGCACACAGGCATCCTCAGCAGTCTGGAGCCGGTTCACAGGGCGGTAGTATAGGTCAACACACTTCTCACAGTTGATTCCTGGAATGTGCAGTACTAAACTTTGTCAACATGTTAGTCAAAATTGATATTGTGTCCAGAGTTTGAATCCTTTGACATTCAAGATGATTTAAGTTATCATGAGATCTATACACAATGTATGGTACATAATTATTATGTTAGGGAAAACTATACTGCCAGCATGAGGCAAATTTCTCTCTACAACTGCAGTTTTCAAAAAAGTCATGATTATTTTGCTTTCCATGATGATAAAATAAAGAAACAGTCTGGTTCAGATGTTCAAAGGAAGTATTATATTAAACACTAGCATTGTCAAAATAAAACAACAAAATAAATGGACAAAGCTTTTTCATAATTACTAGTTTCATATTCATTACCAAGAGTTGAACCAATAAACATTTCTAACTTTTTGTGATTTATATATATATACATATATATATATTTATTTATTTTATTTTTTGTTTTGTAATCATAGGTACTATTATTATTTTTTTGCTGTTCCAGTTGTTGTTGGTCCTGACCTGCAGTGTTATGTTGACAGTCAGCACACACTCCTCCTCCTGTCCTGGTGCCATTCTTGTTCAGTGACAGCTTTTCCTGCTCTACAGAAGCTTGATAAAAACAGCTGCTGGCATGCTCAAAACAGTTGCACTCTGAAAGTCAAATCAGTATTTTTTCATGATTGTTTTCTTAGATATTTGGAGATATTTCACACACACCAAGTGGTAGTGGCACATAAACTTTAAGCTTTCACAAATGGTTATCAGTCACTGGCTTAATGTTCTAATTGATTTAGATCTACTTCACAATGTTTCTGTCATATAAAATAAAATAATGATGAAACATTTGTCATGTTTGTTGACAAAACTAAGACTTGTGTCACAAATCATGTATTGTGAGACTAACTTTTTCCAAATAGATGACCCATCTATATGGAGTAACTTGCCACATTATTGTAAAGATGCAAGGTAAATAACAGACCAAAACTTCTTTGACGATCCTCCTTCCTCTTTCATGTATTGTTCACTTTAGTCTAACACAAAAATATGTCTGTCTTTACTACATAGGATTTTGCATAACCATGACCGTTGTCTACTCACTGACACATGACTCTCCATATCGGAAAGGAAACTGGTTGAAGAGCGGCAGACATGATTCGCAGAATTTTCCTCTGGTGTTGCCACCACAGATACACTCATACATGCCGGACGTTGGGCTGATCTCACAGCCGTCTTGTTGGCCATTGCATGGACATTCCGCCAGCACAGTCAGCTCATTGATAGAGTAATGGTTCTGGAGAGTGGCAGAGTAGTACATGTATCATTGTCATGGCAGTAGTGTGGCAATGGCTCATCTTTTGCAGCCAGCTAAATTATTTCCTTTTGCCAACTTCAAGAGGTGTAGAGCAAGCATTTGCAAAGAAAGAAATAATCACTTCTTCTCTCGTTATTTAAAACACCTGATGCACAAAATTATGAAGAAATTATCACGATTAAAAAAAAAAAAAATTCATAGTAATGAATTTTTCATATTTTCCGTTACTTTTGTTTCACATAACAAGCGAAAAAGCGATTTTTCCTTCTTTGCAATGCTTAGGCTATGTTCTACCTCATGTACTTGGCACATGGGAGTAACTTTGTTGACAGTCAAAATGGATTATTGCAACTGATGTAGTTCCAGACGTCCGTGTTCTTGCAGTAGTGGTGACAGTAGTAAAGTGAGGAAGGTAGCAGTAGGCCTTGTGGCAATGGCAGCCAAAGTAGTAAGCTTAGCTAAAATAAGCTTAGTAAAAGTAGCCGTCGTGGAAAAGGACAGTGATTGACATTTCAGATATTTTGAATTACTACAGTATTCTCTCGTTTATCGCGGGTTCACTTTTCGTTGTTGTTGTTGTTGTTGTTGTTGTTGTTGTTGTTGTTGTTGTTGTTGTTGTTGTTGTTTTACATGTAGGCTACATAATATGTATTTCTGTAAAGCGGGATGCGCCGTTATAAATAAAATATTTTAATTTCCATTGTTTTCCCCACGCGAGATCGCACATGATATGCCTTTGCTTACTGACGGGAGCCGACCAGTCAGAGAGGGTTGATACTAAGTGAGGGCCAGTTTGGGAGAGGCTTGTAAAGGTTTAAACTGTATGTAAATCTATATAATAAGAGCGATCGGGGGGGGGGGGGCACTTATTTCCCAGTCCAATAAAGTCGGGATCGGCAGGCATTTAAAATTTTTAAAAAATT
>JBCAUA010069948.1:0-11052 GCA_038406235.1 Peronia verruculata
CTGTCTGTCTGTCTGTCTATCTATCTATCTATCTATCTATCTATCTATCTATCTATCTATCTATCTATCTATCTGTATATCTATCTATTTATCTATCTATCTATCTGTGTGTATGTGTGTGTGTGTGTGCGTGCGTGCGGGCGGGTGGGCGTGCCGGCGTTTGAGTGTGTGTATGTGTGTGAGTGTATATTGCAAGCATGAAAAAAGTGTTCTTTTTTTTTTTTTTACAACGAATTTCATGGATTTTTCGTTAGTGTGTAAAGAAACTTGCTAAAAGATGCACGACCAAGTATATTTTAAGACCAAATACGAGCCGAAAAATATAATGACCTAACCATACAATTGAGTAAAAAAAATATAAGAAAAGAGAGACAGTATAATCGTTCATTTTCTAAATCTGAACGGTGTCAATTATCTTAATTTCAAATATGTCTGTGATTTAAATATGAGCCATGCCTTTGATCTAAATCTCAACGGTATCTGCAAATCTGTACGTCTATAACCTACATAATATGAACGGTGTCTCTGATCGACATCTCAACGATGTCTATGATCTAAATATGAAGAAATTTTTTTTATCATAAATATCTTTTTTAAAACACCATTTTCAGTTGCAATAGTTTTTTTTTTTTTTTTTACACTACCATGTCCTGATACCATGTTCCATATATTCATTATTCTTAAGAGAAAGGATTAGAGTATTGCTCTTTTATCCCTTGAATTTCCAGGTTTATAAGAAAACAAACAGAGACGTTGAGAGACAGGAACATCCTTGTAAATCACACCAATAGGTAGTATATATCCACACTTAAATATCATCCCAAATGACCTATCCATTCATCATATATAACTGCTTAGATTATTCGAGAAGAACACACGCAAGTATTATGTCTATGAACTAAATGTGAACGCTATTGCGTAAGGTTGTAACTATTATCATCAAAACGCCTTCACAATGAATTTTCTTTTTTTTTTTTTTTACACCGCCCTACTGGACAGCCTTAACGGTTGTATATCTGAACCCTGCAAGACTTTCTTCTTCTTCTTCTTCTTCTTCTTCTTCTTCTTCTTTTGTGGCTCGTGACGAATGTGTTAGTGCGCATGCATGAAAAACTGTGAGTGCGTTTTTTTCGAGGGTATGGCATTATTCCATTCGATCAGTTGAGAATGAAAGTTCCTGTCCTGGGCAAATAAATTTCGTTTTGTTCTCTCTCGTCTTGAAATGAAACCCTCTTCGTCTCCGAGCCTAGAGCAAAACCAGAGTTGTATCGAACCTTTTACTGACAGCACTGCTGAAACGATAACAATGATGGCCGACTTCACGACTTGCCAGGTTGACCTATATAATAAAAGAAAGGCCAAAATCGTGACCAGGAAGTCTGCGCCACTTGTGTAGAAAAATATAATTTGGCGGCAAAGTGAGCCTATTCATTAGGTGATCTAAGCATGATAGGTTCTTACGCTGGCTGAGAAGGAAGAATGGAAGGAGATAACAGCAAAGATAGACAGTCAGAGAGAACACAATGGAAATAGACAGACAAGCGTAGGAATTACAACGACAAAGACTTAGAATCGAGACAAGAAAGATAGATGGACAGACAGTTAGACAAATGTATAACTGAACAAACTGATTACTAGACGGGGGATGTGTGGATAAATATACGAAAGAAAACCAGATCAAAAGTGGGAGGAGAGGTAAACAAATGAATACATTTTTCTTAAATAAGTACGCGGATATCCAGACTGTCGGAAGATGGATAAAAAGCAAAAACTATTGTTTTACAAAAAGCTATAGTTATCTTTCCACAGACAGGCAGATAGACAGACAGATAAACTGACAAATAAATGAGAGAAATCATATTTCCCGTGTACTTCTTTGTCTTCCCTTTCGCTACTCATCCCTCCATCCATCCACACATCTATCCATCCATCCATCTATCCATCCACCCACCCATCCATCTATCCAAACATTCATTCATCAATCCATCCATTCATCCATCCATCCATCCACACATTCATCCATCTCTGTCTATCTATCCATCCATTCATCTATCCACCCATCCATCTATCCATCCATCCATCCATCCATCCATCCATCCATCCTTTAACTCTTCCAGGTCTCTACATTTCAAAAGCATGGGACAATAACGACTCAGAACACGAGTTTCTCATCAGAAAGCTCTTCTAGCGCCGGATGCCCTGGAAAATTACCGGAATGTCATCGCCATTCGACCAACAGTCCATTAAAGGTAGTGTTTTGTTCACACGGTAAAGAGACTGGGGACACAACGGAGACGGGACATAGAATTAACTCTTACAATGTCAGGGCGCCGACCCTCTAAACTGAAAGACCCGGTCATAAAACTTCGCATAACACTCTGAACGATTTTTTTTTTTTTTTAAATAAGAGAAGATAAGGTAAGGTAAACTTTATTTGTCCTCCAAAGGGATTCCTTTCAGCACAGTTTGTGAGACACGGTATACATAATAATAATATTGATAATAATAATAATATATACTAGCACAAAAACCCGCTCAACGAACGGGGATGATGGAATCAAGAATTTATAATGGATGATAAATTACAAATCTTCAGAAAAACAGGTATTGTCTAATTAAAGAAGGGAACAGAAGAAGCTGTGTGAAAATATAAATTGTTAAGAACGTCGAGTAGAGTGAACGAAACAAAAGGCAAGAAAGAAGCGGAACAATTACTATACTACATTACTTTAAAGATTGCAGGTGCCTCTGTAAAACACTACATTGGCATTATTCAAGTAGAAAGGGGGGGGGGCATGAAAAATATAACATATCGCGTTCTTTTTCTACCGGAGTCGTCCCGTCAACGATTGAAATGAGCTGAAATCAGACTAGGCGTTCTGGACCGTGGGCCTTCAATTCACCACACCACCCCCTCCCTCCCCCTCCCATTCTTTCATTGTACAATTCCGATCAAGCAGCCTCGCGAGTTTGTTCAATTGTTATCGCATTTTTAGAAGAACGTCAGAAATAATAAGCTTTTTTCGGGTTTATGCACACAGAAACACAGACCCATATGCTACAATGTTGGGTGCCAAATTTCAGATGGATCCGTTCCGTTCAGTACTACTACTTATCGAGTCTATAAGCCTATTGTGGGCTTTCTTGCAATTATATATATATATAATGTCCGACTTTCTGCGTCCTTTGGAACATGCTCATGTGGTGTTGGTGCCGTTTTGGGGCACAAAGCATATGTTTTCTATCATCCCCGTTCGTAGAGCGGGTTTTTGTGCTAGTATATACATATATATGTTGTTGTTGTTGTTGTTGTTGTTGGTGTTGTTGTTGTTGTTGTTTGTTGTTGTTGTTGTTGTTATTATTATTATTGTTGTTGTTGTTGTCGTCGTCGTCGTCGTCTGCTTTGATATTATTAGCGTCAACACAAAGGAAATATTGGCGTGCTTATGTTTCACTGTTTCCACAATGATAATAATATGCACACAAGATAGAGAAATAGCAGTTTAGATCGAACGGAAAATATGAGAGAAATAACTTTATCTACACTCTATGTGACTTGAAACGTCTTTCATATCCCACTAACCATGGCGACTAGATGATCAGAATTGACTCAGTGGTCCATTACCACCGGGAGTTTATTTTTTTCCGACTAATCAAATTGCATCGTCTGATTTGATTCTGGACATTGGATTAGACTTTGTTCTAGATTTAGTTCTAGACCTCGGGAGAAGTTCCACACCACACCAGAATTAGCAAAAGGTCGGATGTGCTTGAATAAGGTTAGAAAAGGCTCTATCTTGTGTCTGGCCCGAACCATTAACTCCAGGCGAACAAAGACTTTGAAGCAAAGGGTGGAAGTGGGAAGGGCATGCAGTCAGTTATCAGATTCAAGGTCTGAGAAAGCTGACTTTTTGATTACATCCTCTTCTTCGTCACATGTTTTGATGAAAGTAGACTGGACGATTGATAAAACTAGACTTCAGACGATTGATGAAACTAAATTTTGGACGACTGATGAAACTAGACTTTTGACGATTAGTGAAACTAGATTTTGGACGATTGGTGAAACTATACTATGGACGATCGATGAAACTAGACTTCTGACGATTGATGAATCAAGATTTTGGACGATTGATGAAACTAGATTTTGAACGATTGATGAAACTAGATTTTGGAAGATTGATGAAACTATAGTTTGGACGATTGATGAAACTAGACTCTGGGCGTTTTGTTTTTTTTTTTACTTGTTTTAAATTTGTTTGCAGAGCAATGGGGGAATAGACAGTACAAGGTTAGCCTTGTTAATATGACTGTGTGAATATGACGGTGGTCGAATAAAAAGGAGGGGGGAAAAAACGGGCGGGGGAATAAAGTCAGCACCATACTAAGGATTTTTACTCTTCACGTGTAAACCGATGGGAAAGGAAGGTGGCGGGGGAGGGAAGAGGAAGGGGAGCATTGCTTAGGTTACCTGAGATATGAAAAAGGATGTACACATGCACAGCCTGTGTTTCATTACAAAGAGGACAGGATGGCAGATATCATGTGCAAGTCGTTATGACCTTGATGAAAACAACGGCGGAGTGAGTGCCCCTGGCACGCTTAACCCATCACAGCGAGCTGCCGTGAGTCACTTAGGCTGGCCTTTACGTGGAGATCATAGTGACAGCATTCGTTGCTCTCGGCGAGAGCTGTGTTTCTTGTTCTAGCACCTCACTCGTGTTATTGCTGTAAAGAATAAGATCAGGGCAATGGCACTGTAAACTGTCGTCATTGGTAGATCTAATACTCAGATCCAGCAATCCTTTAGTGGCCAGCAAAGACTGTCTCTCACGAAGATGACAAGTAACAAAAAATGTGAAATTGAAAGTAATATTAATGATTATGGTAAGAAAATAATTTTAAAAAATAATAATATAAGAACAAGAGAAGGAGGGACAGACAAGATATTATCTTGACTCCCTGATTTATTTTTTTTTTTTTTTCAGTTTTCAACTTGAGACGGCAACTGCTTGTCAATTGTGTGAAGTGGATCTCCAACACTATGGCCAAAATGTGTGCGAATGTTTGGTGTCCATAAAGTCACAAACAAAATCTACTAATCGAATTTAAAAACGCAACACTTGAAACTGATTCTACTGACGGACTTTCAAAACGCAACACTTGAAAATGATTCTATATATCAAGTGTTATGTTTTTAACAGTCTGTCAGTAGAATCATTTTCAAGTGTTATGTTTTTAAAGTCCGTCAGTATATTTCACCACCCTGTGATCGGACCAATATAGTGTTATATTCCTGAATCTGTGCGTTTTGTGTTAAAAACAAGGGCAGCGATTTTGAAGAACTAGGTCTGATGGACTGCAGAATCTCCTCGTCCGTCATAATGATGTGAACATTCGCAATGGACTGAACAAGTGAGATCGATTTTGTTTCCTGACATGAACACAATAGAGATCTGATTACGGATGGCTGAGCCGACTTATGGACGCATATCAGGCTCCAACAGCAACAAAGTGCACAGAAAAGATGGCAGATCACAAAAGAAACAAATCCTATTTCCGGTCCAGGCACTGCACAGTCAGGAGACTTATGCATAAGAGCACCACCTTTTTTTTTTTTTTTCATATATCTTTCCTTCCCTCTGCTTCCATCCATCTGTCTCTTTCCCAAAAGAACCAGAATGTCTTAGTTTTCGTGTAGATTATTTGCTATTTTTATTCCTCTCTTTTTTGTACTGATATAGGCGAAAGCAGAGCGATTTATGCTTGTGACATTTCGCATTGTCTGGATTTCGTTTTTCGTTTTCCGCTCATCCTTGTGTCCGTCTAGTGGAGGTTGGCACTTTTTCGCTCTGGGAACTACTTCGCCCACTTAAGGTCTAAAAATAAGTGAAATATCAAAAGATGTCTTACTTTCCATTGAAATTTTTTTTTAAAAATCATTGATATTTCACTGGTTAAACTAATTTTAGACCTAAAAAAAAAAATCGATGTATTTTGGGTGGGCGAGAAAGTTACACAGCCTGAAAAAGTACCAGCTTCCCTATAAGAAAGTGTCCCCAAAAATAGCACAGCTTTTTATGCGCTAGAGGAATAGACTGGTTTTCGGTTGTTTTAGTTTACGTTGTTTGTGATCATCGGCTTGGAGAATAAGACAATGGCAACCATCTTGAGCGAGAGCCCTGTTTTACGATACAGAAAAAAAAAAGCAGAAATGACATAACCCACGGAAATGATGCTAATAAATCGTATAATTACATAATAAATTTTGCAAATTATTGATCCCATTAAAAATCTAGTCTCAGTTTCCGTGAATACCTATACAATATGTACTACAAATGACTCACTTTCTAGAATTACCATTTACCCAGTATGGTAAAATGGACTCGTGTGCACTCTTCAAAACAGCCGGAGATTGGCTGAAATGAGCATACTCCAAAGGAAGCAGAAAGTCGGACATTTGTTTGTTGATTGACTAACACACATACCCTGACTAGGGCATCCCTCTGCCGAATGTAAAAATATCCTGTAAAAGTGCAAACCTAAGAGACCATTATAAAATCAAGCCGTGTATCTGGCTCATAAGACAAATCTGTTCGTGTTTTCATGATCATTAATTATGAAATTGACCAATAACAACCGCTGGCAGACAAAGTGTTACATACAGAAACAATTACTCCAAGTTCCTAATTTTATGAGGTATTTGAGATCGGTCAAATGGCCGATGAAACATCTCTCATATGTGACACCTGTTTATATGGTGTGATATGTCTGAAAGCTTATCATTCGTCAGAATTTGTCTGTCATGCGCAGAGCATGTAAACAAATCAGCGCGTGAGGGAATATCCTCGGTCATGTGATAGATCTCGAAATGCGTCATTGTCTAGCACGTTATTATCCAAGTTAGATAACCTGTTCCCAGATTTTAAACCAATAATCTACAAGGTAACTGATGGACCTGACAACTCAGTTACCTGACAACTCACCATCACAAAAGCACTGCAAGACTCAGAACGAGTCAGTTTGGCTACAAATTGTTCTGTCTTTCCCACCTTGTTATCAACAGTGAGCGGAGGTGTTAATGAGTGCTTTTGACCTTTTCAAAGTAAAATCTTGAACCTCGAGAGGTCTCTACAGAGAGGACTATTTGTTACCAGCGCTGTTACTTACCTTTGCCAGGCATTAGGGGTGCTGAACAAGCAGTTAAGAAAAGAAAAAAAAAAAACTAGGGGGATTTTTGTGTGGTTTGGAAGACTGATCACACACAAATTTGATGAAATTACTCACAGTTACTGCTGCGTCTCATATGTTGTGAATCATCGAGCATTCACCAATCATAGAGTGATCACATAGAAATTCATAGCGTACCAGTTAACTCGATTTATTGCACAGAGAGATTCGGACATGGTGATACTGACACATATACTAATTATGGTTGAGACAAATCTACAATCAACCATAAACATTGTCATAACAATACTGAATATCAATTGCATCATTTCATTGCAGTGACATAGATATGGACATGACATGTGATAACTCATTATCTTTGACAGGGCCTGCGTTGATAATGAACGTAAATAATCACAATAATCATAGTACTGACATTTCTCAAAGGGAAACAACTCTTGGTCAAGGAAACAAGTAGGTCCCATAACACTAAGATATAAAGGAAATATTTACCTTAATACTCTTCATTTTTATGATTTTTCTCATCAAATACATTAAAGTTAAGAGTGCATTTTTTTCTTCTTCTTCTTCTTCTTCTTCTTTGCTGTGCTTATTCAACAAGTCTTTGTGTCTGGCAAAGGGAAAATTACAGGGCTGATTTTTTTTTTAAAAAATCATTGTGCAGTTTTACAATTTATAAACTGGCAGCTACGTAGCAAAGTTTCTCTGCTGTGGAAAAGAAAAGGACTTCATTATGAATCTGGCAATGTCGCAATACAGAGTTCTCATCTCTGCCCTCTTCTGACAGATGAAAGGAGGTGTTTGCCAATTTTGAATTCCTATGTCAGGACGCGTGTTTATCCTTGGTCCCATGCCGTTATCTTTGCAAAAATAAGGATGATATATTTGAATCTGTAATAGTGTGAGCTTAGTTATTTACTGAGTAACACTGAAAGCGCTTTTCTGGCTGTCCTGTAAATTTGCTTTCCTTGTAGCTTTTTCCTTCGTCTGTAGACTGGCAATCTCTTTGCGCAGAGGACAATGCATGTTACAAGGATCCATATATTATAATGAAAGAAAAAGAAAAGGATAAGTCACCACCTCCTCCCCAAGTCCCTTTTGCATCACTCACACGCAGTCATTATCGGTGGCTCAACAACTGAAAACAAACCCTAGAGATGTTTTAAAAGACTGGCGACAAAACAAAACAAAGACACCGGTTTGAATTTCTCTCGAAGCAGTGTACAGAAATAATATAGGATGCAACGCGATGAAATCAGGCTCTCCTCAAATTTTGAGCTTTTGAAGTTATTGATAATACTGTGAAGATTTCTCGTTTCCTTCTCTGTGAGTGAACATTTTTTTGTTCTACCTTAAGTAGAAGTTGAGATATTGGCAATTAAAGACGATGGAGGTGACCTGTTGCTGCAGCTGAATTTGGCGAGAAAATGGCCAATCAGTTGTTGTTAATCTTTATTTATCTCTATTAGGCCATGCCACTAAATTACAATCTTGGGATTTTAACTGAATCTACTTCAGCAAAAATTAACTCTGAAATACATTTTTAGAGTGCTATAGCAAAGTTGTGTGAAGAAAAAAAAAATCGTTAAAAATTCATTCACTGATGAAAAATTCGTGATTTCTCTGGTCGCCTCAGTTTGACGAGCGCCTGATTTCGTCGTGTCAAGTCTCATATAATATATGGTAAAAAAAAAAAAGTGCTTGGCTTATGTTGCCTAAAAGTCTCTTCCATCCCTCTGAAGCTTTGTATAAATGCCATTGAGGACAGTTATAATAGCAGTAGTTTTCACTGACAGTATAAGAGTTAAATACAGGGAAATGTTCATCACTGCCATTATAACGTGAGCATTATGAAGAATTGAGAAGGTCACTGGAGTAATAGAGCCGTGTCCATAACATTTACACGTTGGCATGAACGGTTGAAGGACAAAACTATTAAATTACTTTGCGAAATCTGTTAGTAAAATGAGGCACTGGTCAATTTCACAGAGTTAATGAGTTAAGTCTTTTTTTTTCTGTTCATTGAAGTGAGGGCAGGAGAGGCTGGGGAGTGGGGAGGTGAGGGAGGCAGAGGGCAGATAATCCAATGAAAGGACGGACAGGAAACCAAATGGACAGACAGACAAACAGACAGGCACGATGGACAGCCAGACGGGCAGATACATACCCAAATGAACAAGTAGGCAGGAAGCCAGTGAGAAAGAAAGAGAAGAGAGGTAGCTGAGGAGAGAGAGAGAGAGGCGAGTAGTAAAAAAGAGGGAGACAGATAGTCAGACAGACAGACAGACAGAAGGACAGACAGACGGGCAGATATATACCCAGAGGAACAAGTAGACAAGAAGCCAGTGAGAAAGAAAGAGGAGAGAGGTAGCTGGGAAGAGAGAGAGAGAGAGGCGAGTAAGAAAGAGGGAGACAGATAGTCAGACAGACAGACAGACAGATAGACATACAGACAGACAAACGGACAGACAGAAGGACAGATATATACCCAAATGAACTAGTAGACAGGAAGCCAGTGAGAAAGAAAGAGGAGAGAGGTAGCTGTGAAGAGAGAGAGAGAGGCGAGTAAAAAAGAGGGAGACAGATAGTCAGACAGACAGACAGACAAACAGACGGGCAGATACATATCCAAAAGAACAAGTAGACAGGAAGCCAGTGAGAAAGAGTGGAGAGAAGTAGCTGGGGAGAGAGAGAGAGGCGAGTAAGAAAGAGGGAGACAGATAGTCAGACAGACAGACAGACAGACAAACAGACGGGCAGATATACATCCAAAAGAACAAGTAGACAGGAAGCCAGTGAGAAAGAGTGGAGAGAGGTAGCTGGGGAGAGAGAGAGAGGCGAGTAAGAAAGAGGGAGACAGATAGTCAGACAGACAGGCAGACAGGCAGACAGACAGAGAGACTAACAGCAATCTCGCCGGCGAATACACTGACAGACAGACAGCAGACAAATTAACTCGTTACGAGACGGAGAAGCTTGTACGGGATCATCAGACTGTGTGGCGGAAATATTTGGCCCAGGGCGGAGAGAGTGACAGAGACGGGTTAGGGGGGTGGGGAGGGGAGGGGGGGGGAGGGATCAGGATTCATAGTTGCAGGCTTGGGTGTGAGTGGACTCGGACAGGACCAGATGGATAGGTGGATGACTGGAGGAATAGAGAGAGAACGAGAAGGGAGAGATTGCCTGTGATTGAGTGATAGAGTGGGCAATTGATTGACCACTGGATTGATTGATCGATAGATCTACAGAGCGATCGATATCGATCAATTGATTGACTGAGTGACTGGTTGATTGACTGACTGACTGATTGATTGATTTATTGACTGACTGACTGACTGACTGATTGATCCATCTATCGATCGTTCGATTGATTGATTGATCGATCGATCGATTGATTGATTGATTGGAGCGGCAAATCAATGAATTTGCTGCTTTACTTAAACACAGTTATATGGATTTTGTTTTGCTCTCCGCGTGCATTTTTGGATACGATGTCAAACTTTCATGCTGGTACCACCCCGCTCCCCACCCAAGAGTATCCTTCAGCTATAGGGTGGTAGATAGTTTCTCGATCTGGTGCCATCATTTTTAATGTTCTTCTTTAAAATAACAACCTGAAGAAATGTGTTCCTTTTCTTTGACGTCCACCGACAATATACGGCGCTCGCTGTTTCATCATGATCATACAGAGACCATCACAATCAAGTTATATATTTCTGTGTTATTTGTTTTTCTTGAATTGTTTTGCTAGCTGCCGGTCTGACAGTTCTATTATATTTTTATATTATTACTGTTGTTGTTGTTGTTGTTGTTGTTGTTGTTGTTGTTGTTGTTGTTGTTGTTGTTGTTGTTGTTGTTGTT
>JBCAUA010069969.1:0-11051 GCA_038406235.1 Peronia verruculata
CTATCTATCTATCTATCTATCTATCTATCTATCTATCTATCTATCTATCTATCTATCTATCTATCTTGTCTGTCTCTTTTTCTGTCAACCATTCTGTCTGTCTGTCCAAGTATTTATCAATCTATCATCGTAACACAAACACATAAACCAATTGTCGATGGATGTATCACCTTCCACCTTTCTTAAACAGGTTAAATTTCCTTTCATTGACGAAATCACAAAACAATTGCGAGTGGATGTTGGACGTTGGTTTGTCGTTTTTCTAGCCAAAGCCCTTCTTTATATCTCCATCAACTTCTTCACTCCAATGCCATCATCAGTATTTCGTCCTGTCCACCTATCTGCCTGTCTGTCTGTTTACCATTTACCCGGTTTTCTTTCTTTCTTTTTGTTTCGCTCATTTGCTCATTACCTTATTACCGCTCTGTTCTCTCCAGGTATTTATCCTTTCTGGATCTGTTGCCTCGTCCACTCGTTCATCTGTTTGTCTGTGTTTCTTTCCCATCCACCTAATCGTATATCTCCTTTTTATTCATTCTTTCATTCGCTCAGTGCAACCATCACTTATTTCATCTAATCATTTACTTCCAGAGAACCCCTGGGCACAGATTCCTATTCAATATGCCAAAGACTCGAACGCTGCTCTCCGACAGAAGTGGTTACACCTATCATCTCCAGGTGAGTCTTCACCTTTTCTTTCTTATCTGTTTGTTAGCAGTATACTTTTATTACAACATCAACCCCATACTATAGCAACAACATGTTCTAAAGTATTTGTCGTGCTCGCTTATGATAGTGCCATTTTCCCTAAACTCTATGCAATGACAAGGCTCTGTTCAAACAGCCCTATATTTCAAATTGATCCAGCCCTTTGTTACGACACTGAAAGTTTTGTGTTATGACACCATTAAAGTTCAGTCCACTGTTCCCCTAGGCCTCGCTAAATGAGGTATTTCGAGATCGGTCACATGACCGAGGCAACATCGCTCACATGTGGCTTTATTTACATGATGTGACAGGTCTGAAAGCTCATCATTCGTCAAAATTTGTCTGCCATGCGCAGAGCAAGTAAACAAATCAGCGTGTGAGCGAAAATCCTCGGTCATGTGACTTTTCTCGAAATACCTCATTGCTTCTCTGCTGCAAATAATCATTCAATTCGATATAGTAAGAAGTTCACCTTAGCGTAGCGATATGACGAAAACCAGTCGGCCCAGTCTGTTTCACATACGTCGATCTGTTGACTGGACTCCTCATAGCTCATTGTGAGCGGCTAATGTGTCGGTGAAAGCACAGAATCAAATACTTCCATTAACCCTAGAGTGTGTCCATCCATCCATCCATCCATCCATCCATCCATCCATCCATCCATCCATCCATCCATTCATCTGTCGACTATCTGATTGCCTGTCTATCTGTCTGTATGTCTGTCTGTCTGTCTGTCTCTGTTTTTGTTCGGTTGTGATATAGTGCTGGGGAAATGTTTTGGCTGATCCATAAAATTGTTCCCAATAAATAAATCGTATTTATGATGGTATTACTAGGCTTGATTGCCATGTGCTTGAAAGGCCATGCAGCGATAGTTAATACTTTTCGTCCATTTACCTGTGCATATTTTGTGCTGGTAGTAACAGTGATCATCTGTCCATAATTTTTAATAACACTTAGCTCGGTAGTGTTTGATTCCATATGACATTGACATAACAGTATAACTAGACTGTTGGCGGCCATGGCATGAACTGAGCGATCCTCTCGCGGCTGAACTGGTCGATCGGGCTTTGGAAAGAGGCGCATAAATAGCAAAAAGATACATAGAACACGGGATTTGTAAGAAACTTAGAGCTAAAACTCTTCGCTGTGAGTGACAAACTGAAAACATTTAGAGCCCATTCAACTTAGATGCTCTCCGGATAATATACGTTTTTTTAAAAAAATTAAATTACGGAAAATGAATAAATAAATAAATAAATAGTAACACTTACAGTTGATACGAAAAGGCTTACTGAAATTTACCACACAGTAGACCTGATGGTATTCAGTAAGTCAGTCTAAAGAAAAATGGCAACAAAGTAAAACATGAAAACATGGATGAGTTAAAACAAAAGTGGCATAGGAGGAGAAGGAGAAAGTCAACTTATTTGATTTGCAAATGTTAACAACAACAACAACAACAACAACAACAATAATAATAATGAAGGATCTTAAAGAAAAAAGTATTCAAGAGAAATGTGACGAGGATAGACAAAAGAAAAAAAATTCTGCTTCAAGAACTAATGCAGATGCATATGCTTCAGGTTGATATGTTACAACGAAACTCAGACCTTGAGATTCTACCACAGACTGAAAATGAAATGAAAGCAAATAAACTAAAACTTCAAGAAACAACATGTGCTTTCATGATGACTTTAAATCCTTCGCCATCTCCTTGCATTTTTGTAGTCTTATGTGAGTGTGTGCGCAGGCATTTACATCTGTCACATCTAGAACCAAAATAAATGGGATGTTGATGGCTAATGCTGAACTATGCCTCGATCCATCTTGTTCTCTTCCTTTGTATAAATTAAATTTTTACAGGCGTTTCACATTTTTTAAAACAAAATTACAACTCAAATATGTTGACTTTCTTGTATGTCTTCTTTTTCTCTTTTGTTCTAAGTCATTGGCTTTTGACATACACACAGATTACATCGGGCCTAATGTGTAGTAAATTTCAGAAGGCCTCCCTTTTGTCTTCTATTCGTATCAGCTTGTTAGCATTACCTTTTATTAATTAATTAATTAATTAATTAATTTTTCCAGTGATTTAATCAGACATACTGCCTTTTTTTTTTTTTAAATTCAAAAGGCATCTACATTGAATAGGTTCTAAATGTTTAGTGTCTGTCACTCAAAGTAAAAAGCTTCAGTCATTAATTTCCTCCCCATCCGTGATTGTGGTTTTTGGGGTAGAGGTGGGAGTGGGGGTGGGGGTGGGAAGGGGAGGTTAGGGGACTACATGCGCTTACTTCCATAGTGATGTCGGGTCCCTGCCTCTGAGCGCCGACGTTCAGGTCAAATTGAGCTTGAAGTAATGCCATCGCGCCGGGTCTTCTATGCTGTTATGTCTATGCCATACAAACCTCTGGGCCGTTTTGTACATTTCTAACGTAGTGATGGTCCAATGTACTATCTCCAACAGCGTATAGGAGGTCGCACTTACCCTGACTACAGTACTTACACAGATAGTGACTACAGCGAACTTCTGGAGAAAATCAGAAATCTGGACATTCGGTCTGATGACGTCCTTACGGTGGGCTATCCTAAGTCAGGTGAGATTGCAGACTTTGGACAACGTACAGCGTAAAGCAAATTGGTCATCTTTCAGTCTCACCTCAGTGAGCAGTATACTTTTCCAGTAGAAAGTCATTACATTTTTGAGAATTATTCAACTTGTAGATGTAATAACTGCAGCTTCTGTACCTGACATAATACATAAAACCATAGGCTACTGAACCGCACTGGCAAATAACGATTATCAAAACCAATTCATTGTTGTTGTCATTTTGTTTTACCTGTTATTTAGCTGTTGTTTTTAATGATGGTGATGGTTAAGGTGCTGACGCCTTCACCTTCTCCGATGATGGGCTCATGAAAAAAAACAAATTTGAGATGTGATAATTATCTTTAGCGCCTAAATTTTGTCATCCATGAGGACTCTAACGTTTGCTCATGATTTAAAGGTATGTCAAATTTGATTTTGGTTTAGTTATTGATTTAGTTCCCATTTAGCTTCCTTGTCTTTATATTCAGAATATTAAGAAATGAGATGAACTTCATTATTCATCCAAGAGGAAATATGCCATTTCACGCTAATGAAATAATAGTAATAGCAGTAGTGACGTATAACAAACATTCTCAAAGATAGTCGACTAAATAAATAATGTATCAGAATAGCACACAAATTTTGTAACATGATGATTGTGTCGCTGATGGTAGATATGGCACCGCCCTCTTGGGCAAGCCAAAAGGGACCTAGAACCCAAAGCAAAGCATATAAATCAAGTAAATTGGTCTCCTATGAGGTTCTGTCTGTTCACTCTATGACTGTTGAATGCTTGATGATTCAGAACATGTGTGACACAAAAGAAACATGATCTTTTGCCTAGTGCAATATGAATACAAATCAGATCGTAAATTCAGGCTACATTACAGTAATATCTTATTTTTAGTAGCTTACTTTATTCTTCATTTTCCCCCAAGATTTGAATTCCCTCTTTCTCCATCCCGTTTTCCCCAGGTAACACTTGGATGTTTGAAGTGATCAATATGGTCATGGCTCACAGAGCTGAGTACACAGAGAAGACTCTTGCCCGGACTCTGATGGACCTGCAACCACTTAAAAACATAGACAGACTCAAAGATGGACCTTCTCCTAGAATGCTCTTCAGCCATCTCTCCTTTGACAGTCTTCCAGTACAGGTGCGCATTATCTTCATTGTTAACAGATGTTATTATAGATGTGTATCTTCTAAACGATGTTTTCGACAATGTTTTCAGAGGACACACTGCATACGCCTTAGTAATTATGCTCCCACAACTGAGATATTGTCAATTCTAGTGTAAATTATATGGACTTGAAAGAAGAAAAAAAAAAGTGAACAATATCTCTCAAATAAATAAAAGAATTAAATAAGTACACCAATGAGGGAATCAAATTAATGACTGAATGAATGCTTGAATGTTAGTATTGTTAGAATGAATGAACGAAAATATACAAACAGAACTATAGATGAGCTGAGATAAAATAGTTTGGAGAATCCTGTAATTTTTCAAACTTCAAAGAATGTATTTTTTCCATCATGAGCAAAGTTAAAAGAAAAGTAAATAGGAAAATAAAAATAAAACTGACAACAAGAAAAAACAACAGCAAACAAACAAACTAATACAAAACAAATCTTATGTTCAAACATTTGAGACAAATCACTTACAGAAGATGCTTTCAATAAAGACTGAAAGAAAGCTCTTCAATCGTAGTCAAGCGGCGAAATTTTAGATTTTTCTGTTCGATACAAGAAAGTGCCACATTGCTATTCTTCCTGTTCCCACCAACCTAATCCTTCTGTCTTAGAAAAGCTCCTTCCTTCCTCTGTCATAACCACATCGTCATTTATCAGATATTATGTATTTGGTCATTTCATCGTTTATAAATCCTGAGATTTATGTTGGCTTCATTTTCTTGTGTAGGAATCATTTCAATGGATACTGGCACCAAGGCATGAGAGGCGAAACGGATAAAATAAAGAAAGAAAGACAAAAAAAAAAAAAAAAGAAAGAAATCAAAGAAAGAAAGAGAGAAAGAAAGAAAGAAAGAAGGAGAGAAAAAGAAACAAAGAAAGAAAGACAGGCAGACTGACAGAAAGAAAGAAAGAACTGTCACATGAGGCCTGAATGTTAGAATATAAGATGAGCTTCTGTAGATATTGACATGTATTTTGAAATATGCAGAAAGTTTTTGTACAAACTATAAAGATTTGCCAGTACTGTTGGAAGGAAGAAATGGGCATCCCGACACTTTTAGAGCGAACCGGTAGTCAAGCACAGATTTCCCACAAACAATCGTCAAGGGCTCTCTTGTCCAGAGCTTTCTTGTTAATTTCGTGCCTGATTATTGTTGCCCTCTTTATCTCAGCCTCGATCCCATATCTCTAAGTGGAATACTTCAATCTGCATCTGTATCCTATATCTTGTTCCCTGTGGCTTCCATGTTAGTTTGCGTTCTAATTTCACGTTCTAATTTATTTTTTTTTTTTTAACTGAATCGTTCACGTTTAATTTGATACAAGCTTAAATAGCATCAATTTATTCAATAAATACAACCTATTTCACGTTTCAGCCACATGCGGACCACTGTCTCGGCAAGCCAGTTAGTCTTCTTCTGACAATGCTGGTATTTGCAGGTTATTTCCCATATGTGTTACCAGATATATCGCCACGTATATTTTCTTGGCAGTTGGACTTCAGTCGGTCTCTGATGGTTACTTTTAGAAAATCTCCGTTGTAACCATGTTTACTCAGTGAATCTAAAGGCGATTACATTCCAGATTGGACACATTTACAATTTCTTATTATATAAGACACTCCTTTCCATTTCAACATTACTCGATTCCCACTGACGACACCACGAATAGTCTGGTTCCATCATGATTCATTTATGTTTCAAAGAAGAAACTATGGAATGTCTGATGAGATTTTTCATCGTTGCATTTCAGATAGTGGAAAAGAAACCACGGATTGTCTATTTAGTCCGGAATTTCAAAGACATGGTAGTGTCCATGTACACCTGGCTTGGTGTCATCAACACACCCTTGCTGTACAAAGGTAAATGGGAGGACTTTCTGGACATTATGCAGCGTGATCAGTTTGTTTACGGCGGATGGTTCAGCCACGTCAAACTAGCTGATCAGTTCATCAGGAGTCACCCTCAGGTCCCTGTCCACGTAGTATTCTATGAGAAACTCAAAGCAGTAGGTTTGTTTTACTGTGAAGTTTATGTATATGTAGTCCACAATAACAAATGATGACATCCAACTTCGTTCAACTGTGTCCAACCATTTAAATCTAGGTCCAAAATGTGAAGCTTACAGGTGCCTACTGGACATCCAATAGAACGTTTTCCTTTTAAGATTTATGCTAATCTCTCGAGTTTTGTCTTTTGGCTGAAAGCTTTTTTGTTGCCCCTCTCTGTTATTCATATTATTTTCAATGTTTTTGAGGTAGTACTTAGTGTTGATATGATGCTAATAGTAATAGAATAAACAGTAGACGAAGTGGCGATAGTCGTACTTCAAATAGTAGTAGTTGCAGTGGAACATGTAGTAAGACTAGTGGAGAATAGAATTACTTGCTGTGACAGAACTAGTGGTAGTAGGTGCAGTAGGACTGGCCATAGTAATTTAGTGGTAGAAGTTATAGTAATAGTGATAGTAGTTTAAAAATTAGTAGCACCAGAAACTGTTATAGTAATTCTAGTGGAAAAAAGCAATAGTTGTTTATAGAGGAGAAAGTGGAACTGGAAGCAGTAAACGTAGTTGAAGCTGGTGTGCTGATGTATTTATCATTGCTGGTATGGTAAGGATTGATAGTAGACCTCAACCCTGGGGAGAAATATTATACTGGAAAGACTACCAAGTTTACTCTTTTCCTCCCAGAATCCTGTAGAAGAGATCCGGAAGCTGTGCCTCTTCCTACAGAAACCACCTGACCTGGCTGAAGAAATGGCCAGATTGTTGGAGTTCAAGGCCATGAAGTCAACGCTGACTAAGTTTGACGATTTGGATAAGGACATTTGTGAGCCTGGAGCTGACTATGGTTTTCTAAGAAAAGGTAACATCAGCAATATTCTTCCCCTCCTTCCATCCGTTCTTCTTTCTTTTGTCTATTTACTTTTCGTTCATCTTCCCAATCTGCGTATCTGGATATATTGTGTTTTATCCCCATCTCTTTTTTTTTTTTTTTGGACAGTGAAGGAATGCTATATTATGTAATGTGAAGTAGGAAAGACGAGTTTCTCATGGAAAGTAGTTTTTATGCACATGTAGATGGTGGTCTTCCTCACCTTGGTTGCTCTATTCAAATGGTTTGGTCTTTGTTATCTAGGAACCCAAAGAACAGAAGACGCTGATCGCTGATCGTTCTCTCTTCGTCAGAAACATTAGAACGTACAACAAGCCTAAGGAGTAGAGAATTAGCTATCGATATTTCAGTTGTATGATCTTTTACCATCTTCAGAATCAGTCTGAAGTCACAGCTGCGAAATGCGCGTTTTACCTCTATCCAGCCACTGTGTAGTAATACGTAGCTTAAATAAAAGGAAGGGGGGGGCGGGGAAGAGAGGATGAACGATGAAAAAGAAGAACGGGGGAAGGAAGGGGGAGCCCATTGATTGCCCCAAATGTGCTTCAAGAATGATTGCAAAAGCCAGACATGGAGGCTATCGGCATTGATCGCTAAAACTGGAAAAATTCGTAGCTGACCAAAATGTATGGGACTGATAGTTCTAGAACCAGCTAAAGAAAAGCGTGGTGAGGAATCACAAATAAGATGAAGAAATTCGGGCTCGTGAAGAAGACACGATTCTGCAATGACAGTCCAGCAACCAAGTACGTCTGTTCATAGTACGGTAGAGACTACTACCTCAGCAATGGTCACATCCACCACTCAAAACGCTATCCCAGGCATGCCGCTGTGTTTTATCCAATTTATGACAAAGGCATTCAATACTGTAGTCTGCACCGACCGACAGAAATCTTTTAGAATTAAAAGTGAAGTAACTGTTTCGTGACGTCTTCAGTTATCTAGGACAGTCTCTGCCTTCATTTTATCTTCCTCCAACAGCAATCATCCCCCTGCTGGAAAGTACACTCTCACTCGCCACTTAGCCACCTCTCTGATATGTTGTGTTTGCACTCAGCCCATGACCTCAGAACTCAGATCTTGCCATTCTCTTTAATTTACCTCAGTTTGAGGAACATGGTGATTCAGTATTATTCGCTGTGCTCCATCAACGCAAACAAGCAAACAAACACACAAACAAAATTGCACTAACGTTTGCGAGCAAGTGATCAGAATATACTCAGTGGTTTCCCTTTATGACCAATAAAATTACATCGTCTGATTTCAGTCTGAACATTGGAATAGACCTTGTTGATTCAAGACTCTGGAAAGGAGAAGTTCCACACCGGGCCAAATGGGTTCAGAAAAGTTTTGAATGGGATTAGTTTTAGGATTTAGGCTAGGGTTAAGGTGAAGTGTAGGATTTATTCAAGTCCCAGGAATAAAGACCATGGGGTAACAAAAGACATTTGAAACTCTTCTGATGAGCTAGTAGCAATGGCCTTCTTAAAAAAAAAAAGAAAGTATTTTTTTTTTTTATGGGGACTTTTTTATTATTTTCTAAGCACCGGTGAAATCAAACACTAGAAGTGGATGATATAGTGGGATCAGATTTCAAGGAAGTCTGAACCTTTTTGAGAACCAGAGGGTAATGCTTGGTTAAATAGCTTTTACATTCTTCTGGCACTGGAAAGCTCATTAGAAGAGGTCCATTTTTGTCAAATCCAGTCTTGTAACACCCTGACACCCAGAATTAAGATCTTAAAAAGAAGCCCTGTGAATTCTTTATCAGAGTGACCATGGATACACCAGTCTGACATGAGACAGGTGAATTGAGGCCACTGGTTGACTGGATTAGGAAAACAAAGTGCAAGGCTTAAAAAAAACAAAAAAAAAAAACAGTCCCTAGTCCGGGGGAATGGTCTCAGTCATGTACCCTAAAATATCACTTTCTGTTGGTATTCTAGTCAATCTTATCGTAATTTTCTTTTCCAGGTGAGGTGGGGGACTGGAGACATCATTTCACTATTGAACAGAATGAAACAGCAAATCGAATAATTCAGGAGCAATTAGGCAACTCTCCTATAGCAACTGTACTCAAGCCTTACATGGGAGTTTCATCAGCCAGACTTTGATACCATGTGTATCTCCTGAAATCTTTTTATTAACCTGTCATCTTTATACATGAATTGTGTGACAGTCAGCATTTCTATTTAAGCCTCATGACTGGCATTTTAAGTAGATCTTTGGTGCCATATTTGTTGGGTTCCTTCTATGATATACTCAGTTGTTGCATTTGTGTTTATAAACTAAACATCCAGGCAATCTCCTACTGCAGCTGTACTAAAAAATTACACACGATTAAAAGCTTGCAGCGCACTTATTACACACTTTATATCCGAAATCTTTCTATTTTTCTGTTACAGGGTGCCCTAAATTGGGACACATAGGGAAATATAACCCTTTTTCCCCCTCCATATCTGGATTAGTCTGTTCGTTCACCAGCGGTCATTTCACCACAGCCAAGCCCTGTTGACGTTCATTTTGTTGTTTTTGTTTTGGCCTGGGATATAAAGATAGTGTACTCTATAAAAGTTCAAGACACTTGAGAGAACGCAAATTAATGAATGTGCTGAAGTTCTAGAACACAAGATTTCAGAAAAGTCCACACAAAAAAATAAGCTTAAATAAATAAATATCTCCACTGTACATGTAAACAATGTATTCTAAACACAAACAACAACAAAGCGATTACAGTTACTAAAAATGAAATAACGCCTACGAAGAAATAGAAAGACGTTGTTTTTTTCTTATTTTTTTCAAATAGTTCGTGTTCCTGTTTCTGCGTTTACTTAAGCATGCTATTCCCAATACATGTGGTAGAAAATAAGATTTCGGGAAAAACCCGATCGGATTTCCCGTCGGAAGTAGGCTTATAACCAAAAGTTGAGACAAATTTGCAGCATGACTGGCAAGGTAAGATAAGATATCAAATGCTTTTATCATTGCAATTGGCTGAAGTCATTTCACACATCAAGCTGTGTAGGAATGGGCTAATTTATACTTATGCCATTAGCTGGTACCGTCAATTTCATCGGTAGGGTATCAGTTTCATATACCAAAATACTATCTTGGTCCAGCTTAATTCCCAGGCTCCCATCACTTCAACACAAGTTAATAAAGTCCTGCATCTTAAAACCATTTATCTTTGTTATTAATAAATGATCTTGCAGCTCTGAACAATATTTGATCTTGAAGTCCATTGTCACGATGGGATGCAATAATTTTATCATGAAATGTTGATAACATATTGGGCACTGAAACATAGCAATTCAATGAGAATGAAGGGAAAGGCTGTAGCCACAATGTATCTGTGTCTTTGTCAAACTCACGCAATGCAGCCGCATGTAGTCATGTTGCGAGCTCGCAAGACACAAAATAGTGCAGGCAGGTATAACAAAAAACTCGAGCTGACACGGTAGCGGGTCACCTGGTCAGACCCAGACGCACTGCAGCCAGTGGCAATGAAATGAGTTTGGCCTATAACATTATGCGGCTTCAGTACGAGAGTTAGATACAGACACAGATGCACTGTGGCTCCGGCTTAAGCCGGTTTCACATGTAGCGGTGTGCGGCGACGGAAAAAGTCCGTCGGCTGTGTTTGAAAACCGCTGCTTTCT
>JBCAUA010070012.1:0-7500 GCA_038406235.1 Peronia verruculata
GTAATGCATGAACGGTCACGGATGTCACAAGCAGTGGTGCACTTGATATCATTTTGTCTGGTTATTGACACCTTGATCTGATGTCATGGACATGACACACACACACAAACACACAAACACACACACACACACACACACACACACACGCACACACGTACCACACACACACACGCACACACGTACCACACACACACACACACACACACGCACACACACACACATACTTACAAACACTCAACACTCAAGAACATTCGGTGATGGCATGACAAGATGAGCGATGATTTAATGTGAAAAAATACCTTCCCGCCCCCTTCCCCCGTCTCCGATTACGGTCGTTATAGTATTTCAGCCACCTGGGGGCGGTTTCTCGACCCTGCCTCTCCCCCCCTCCCCCTCCCCACACAAAATATAATGGCGCCATGAAATGTGACTGGTGACAATTCACTATGTAAAGTTGAAAAACAAAACCTTATTAATGTGATGAATGATAATCCTGTGCCAAAAGAACATAAGAAAGAAAAAAGAAAGAAAAAAAAAAAGACAAATGCCAGTGAATAATACGATTAGCTGTAATTAGTGATGGCTCATTATGATAATAATAACAATAATAATAATAAAGATCATCACTGAAGTGTTAGAATTGTTAGTGATGATTCACTTTCAAAAGCTGAAATAGTTATTTAATTTTTAAAAAAAGCAGCACTTACTGATGACGTAATTAGATGTGATGGGTGATGAACCAGGCAGGTCGTAGATGGCATCGGCATCCTCCTCCACAATATCATTGTTGTCATCAGTGTCAGAGTCCAAGAAGGTGTGGTCAAGATCTGTGTGCTTGGGAGTTGTCAGCTCTTTCTGCAAGCCTACGAACCAGAGAAGGAGTATGAAATTCAACTTTGCTACACCTGTGGAAAAAAGCTTCTTCTTCCTATGATGTAATTTCCCGCAGGGCAGTGGGCAGGGATGGAAAGGAAGAGTAAGGTTTCCCAAAAGGTGGGAGGCTATTATCACACAATGGACAGATTAAGAGCTCGGTGTCATCCTGAGACTGGTTGAAAACCGCTCAAGATAGAGGAAGATAGTTACGAGATCTACAGTGGCGTCCCGACTGTCAACAAATCCAACAACGATGTCAGTGTGTAAGTAAATAATTAAAGGAGATATGTATAAATACGATAACGTTTATATAATTCTTGTCCGTTATATTTTTAAGCTCTTTTTCTCTCTACCTCATGCTCACAACAATCTTCTCACACAGTGACGACAACAGTAAATATATCGGAGTGTCTATCTGGGCCTAGTACATATAATGTATTGCAATGAAGAAGCATAGGCAAATAAAAAAGTTGCACCACAAAACAATTTTGCGTTGGCTCGCACATAGGATGGTCTGTTCGCAGTTCGGGGGAGGGGGAGGGTTGGGGTAGCCTCCCCTCCCGACTCGTTACATAACTAACTCGATAAAATAGCTTTCTTATGCACGGGCAGAGAGAAGGAGGAGCATCAATAGGCCCAAATAGACTCTAGGGTCTAGCTGGGCCAGCTGGCCCACATAGACGGCGCCTAAATATATACAAAAATTAAGATGGTTTGGTCATGTGTCCTGATGGTCAGGTCTTACAAAATCCAGTCTGCCGAGTACATTCAGAGGCAGCCCCTAGAAGACAAAGGAAGAGACGGACTGACAATATCCGAGATTAGATAGGACTGAGATTTCCTGATTCTCAAAGGGCAGTGGATGACAGAGAGGACTGAAGAAGGCTTTCGAAGCATTTAGTTAATCTTTGCTTTTTGCCCATTTTCTCCCTGGGAAAGTGTCCCTGTTGCCATGACAAGGGAATGACACTAAATTGAAGGCTGGATATCAAATTATAGAAACAGGTCAGTCCTCTAAACTAATGTCTTTTTCTCAGATTTTTACTAAGATAATCAGTTGACTGGTGAGATAAACAGATAAATGAAATATGGCAATAAAGTTGGCATATCCACTGACCATACGGTATGAAACATATACTTAATCTTGTTAATTTTGTAATCATGCTCCCATTTTTCAGTTTGAAATGAAAGGGACATACGTGACGGGCTGTGTTATTTATTTTCCCATTTCAAGCTTTCAAGGTTTATAATCCCAAAATGTCTGTCCTTAGGCATCAAAAAGCAATTTCGCAAAAGTTAATGTTTGTCTACGAGCTTTTGACCCCATTGTTTTATTTTCTGTGATTAAAATACCATCTACTCATCACAATATTAAGTATCCATTCTATCAAAACAAAAGTCTGATAAAAGATAAGTTATTTGGAAGTCGACATATCATCGACCACCAGCTGTAGATAGATAGATTTCACTTGTTTAAGCCAATGATGAAAACGCGTGATATCATGCACGGACCATTGAAGCCTTTAATTGATATCGTTAATTACTATATTCTCAACATTAATGTTTTTTTTTATCATCACTAAAAATAAATAAATAAATAAAATAATAATTATGAGAACCAACTAACAGACACCGTATTGTGAAAAAGACAAATAACACAGCCTTGTATAAAAATAAAGAAAAATGAAACCTAAAAGCTGTTTAAGCCTATTATAATTATATAAATATATAATATATGTCTGTCCTTTCCGTGCAAAATACAATAAAAGTAGAACCTACACCTATCTGTCTATAGATTCTTCTAGGGAGACCTACAGCTGGGAAAGGGTTCCACAGATATCCACAGCTTTCAGGAAGATGTCAGCAGCATCAATCTAAAGGCCTAGAAAACTGCCCCAGCAGATGCCTAACCATACATTTAAGTTGGTGGACTGAGGCAGATTGTACGCCTTCCTAGTTTAAGGGGTCCCTACCCAGCTGGCAAAGAGTCAAAGAAGAAAGGGCTAGGCAAGAATCCTATGTCCCGCAAAATGTTAGTCTTTCGAGACCGAGGAATACCAATAACAACGTTTTAAGGGGAAATTTGTGTTCTTCGATTCTGATCAGGATTAAGATATCGTTTTGCCCAGCATGGTTTGGCATCCCAAATCCCCTCCTTGTACACGAATTGGAAAACTCGGCAGAAAGTGGGTGTTTGCTGCACGTAAGAACTAGATCTAATTAAGGACCATTCAGAACTTCATGTCTGGCATCAGCGATACGCTTATAAACCAGCGACGGTATTCAGTGAATCTGCCTTCTTCTGATGCTCTTCGTTATACTTTTTGTCTCTATGCTTGTGAATGTGAGTCCCATCAACTGTGCTTGGAAATTTCTTTTAAGGGAAATAAAGTTTATTTTATCTAATCTTATCTTACCTTATCATACTTTATCTTATCTTATCTCATGATATGTAATATATACTTCTAAATCTTTCTGCTGCCAGTTCCTTATCACAAGAGGTGAAATCTCATACATGTTACTCCGCTAATGTCGCCGTCGTTATTTCTCTTACGACAAATAACAATTGCCACTGTTACCAAAATATCTATAATAATAAGGTAATTACTAACTCTCCAACTATTATTATCATCTCTATAGATCTAGCATTCAGTGACTACCTCAGATATTGCCCAATACCACCTTCACAACTATAACTGCCGCTCTACTGTTTTACCTCTGTTCTCTCCTGTTAGTGTCTTTGGTTCTATTTTCCAGTATTTTCTCATATTTTCCCCTTTTCCACATCCCATTCTTTGTCTTCTGTAATTGTGTCCTCTTTCATTCTCTCTCTCTCTCTCTTCTTTTTTTTTTGTGTTGTCTTTTCTTCCTCCTTCCCACTCTTTTGTCGGTCCCTCTTTCACCCTCTTTCTTCCTTTCCCATGTCCAAAAATCTTTTAATTGTTGTTCTCTTCTCCTTCATTCTTTGAAAACTTCTACTCTTCGCCCCCCCCCCCCCATTTTTGTGCCATTTTGTTTATCACTTATTTCGTCTGATTTTCGCCTAGAGCGCTAGTCATGCAAGGTTCTCTCCTACGGCAACGGTTTTCATTATAGCCTCGCTTCTTAAAGTTACATTGAAAGGGAGGAGGTGAAATCTCTGTGGGTGGAAAAGAAAAAAAAATCACAATATCTCAGCTGGAAGGCTTCATAAAGGGAAAGGGGGAAGGGGGGAATAACCACGGCACAAAGGGAGAGCATTCTGAAAAGCAAACACTGCAATGCCAGAATCCGGCGGTCCGGAATCAATAATAATATTTATTAAAGAGGGAGCTAGAAAAGTTCGAGCGGCCCCAGCGTGTTATTTTTCAGAGATGTTAAGCATTTCAGGCGAGAGATGCCAAAAGATTTGAGAAAACACTACAATGTTTCTGATCGAGGGAAAAAAAAGGAGCTAAGTCTGGGCTTAAAGCATGCGGAGGGTGTGATGAGTTTATTTTATAAAGCCGAGAACAATGAACGTTTTGTTTTCGCATGGCCCGTTTTTCACTGAATAGGTTTATAAGACAAGCGTCACTATGTCATTTTTCCTTTTTTTTCTCGACTTTTTTTTTCACTTATACGATAATGACTAAAATCATAATTAATGTACATCATTATTGATCCCCCGAAGAACTCAATGAAAATAATTATCTAAAATGTTGATGTGAAATAAGTCAGAGCAGAACGTCATCTATTCCTAGAACTGTGAACGCCACTTTAGACTATGTTTAATTTTCAGCGTCTCATTTTTTTCTTCCGTATTCTCATTTTTATGTATTCTCATTTTTATGTATTCTCATTTTACTTATTACTCATTAAGTTCAGATCACCCATACACAGTGTGATGAAACGATACCAATAACAAATGAAAAATATTATTGACAATCTAACGTGGCAGCAGCAGGAGCCACAGCGAGATAAAGAGACTGAACATTTATTTCTTCCAGTCACGTTTTGTGTTCAGCGGAACACTTTGGCACAGATGATCTGTATAGCATTCTTACCATTGTTCGCCGTCACCTACAATGCGACATCATAAAGTGCTAAATAATCTAGAACACCAACATCCCGGAAAATCCCATCGACCTTTGTCCTTGGCCTTGCCTCGGCTGTAAGTCTTCTTCACTTTTTGGGTTGACTTTGTACGGAGGGTGGGACATTTATTACTAAAACTATGCGCCGTGAGCCCATTAAACCTAGATGCTCACCAAATAATAATAGTACTGAGTAGCGTTAATGATTTAATGACTTACAAAAACACCTGACCTACTTTTGTGTTGGGTTTTCCCCCTAAAATCTTGTGTTCTACAACTGAAAAATTTCTAAGTTTCATATAGGCATACCATCATCTATTTAGAAATATAGAGCTGTAATTAGAAAGATATGATATCCAAAGAAAATAACAAGGAGAATGATGTTGAAATATAATAGTAGAAAAAAGAATTTGTAGATCAAAAGCTGTAAAAACAACACTTTAAAATAGAGTGAAATAGAGGGAGCTATTGTTACAGTACATGGCCATACAAAGCATGATATGGCCTGCTCATTGCCAATTGATTTTCTCGCTAAATGTGCGGGCACAATGCATCTATCCTAGGTCTGCCTCAGTCTCGGTTCCCTCTGATTATCCAGTAGGGTTTCAACAACAGAAATTAACACTATATTATCAAAGGTGAAAAAACACAACATGGGATTGTAGTCGGTCTCACAAAGATGCGCCGTGTTTGCACTTTTGTAGTGTTATTGTTGTTCTGGAGATGCGAGTGACGTCACTTGTTCGGAGAACTAGATGGAAACGAGACTGAGACAGAACACGGACGGATACAGTGTGTCTGCAGCTTGAGACAGAGGGAAGCCATAGTTTGTGAGAAATACCACTGATCTGCTAAAAAGAAATCTGGAAACATCGATCGCACAAAATTCAGGCAATTTTTCAACCTGGCTGTGTGAGGTGCTTCAAAAATATTCTCTGCTATCATATGTGATTGAAATTGATATCCTCTTTAACATCCCTGGCTTGGCAGTGCTTTTGCATGCCTTGTTATTACAATAATAATAACAATAACGACAATTTTAAAAAGAAATCCCAAATGAGTAAAAGAAAAGGGAGCATTTCATTCCCCATGGCTTTTGTTCACAAAGAGGTCACGTTTCTACAATGACTTGTGGCCAGTTTTTCTATACATCTAGATTTCAAAGTCAATAGGATTGGATGTAGACTGAGATTTCTGTCCAAACAAAACTTTTCTCTTTCCCATCATTTAGATTGCGTATAAAAAGTACACTTTTTCTCTTTTCATGAACTCAAAACATTTTTTCATATGGATCCATTTGCTTTTGTTAAGTAGGCCTAAACTACAGTCCTTATTTTGGTTGTAATGATTAAGAATTCAAACGATGCTGTGGTAAGCAGTGAGGGAAACAAAACCTGAGTTTTTCCTGAAATTTCATCTCTCCCTTATTTTGCCCTCCCTTCTTTCCATTCAGGATGTCTCTCCTCTCCTCAGTTTATAAAGATTGACGCGAATTCTGACACTGTTTCTTTTTCAGTCTCACAAAAACATTTCTCTTAGGGCTATGCAGTTACGTTAAATGAAATTGAGATAAAGATTTACTCTCATATAGATAAGATTAATGAATGCGTATAATAAAATACAGATATATGGTCAATATAAAGCATGAATATGGCTCATCAAACACTTTACATATTCCCTGAAAAATTCGCCAGATAGAATTTTGGATTCCTTACCTTATCAAAGTGTAGGAAAGAAAAGAAAAAAAAATGACAGCAGATGAAACTAAAGAACATGACATAATAATACAAATATAATACAACATCAATTATTATTTGATGATTACACTAAAACTTTACCTTCTGTGCTGGTCTCTTCTGACGTCGCATTGTCCATTGAAGCTGCAGGTACTGTTGATGTCATTCGAGTAGGTGTAAACTGACCATTGGCGTCGTTGAAGACTGGAGTGAGATCATCGTCACCTGACCCTGACCCTGAACCAGAGGTCAGGAACTCTTCGTCATCAAAGAGGACATCGATGCCTTTCTCAACGGGCCAGGAGGAATAGACGATATGACCCTGACCTAATTTGATGTTGACGTCACGGGGATTGCTCTCTGGAACCGAATGGAAAGGTGTACCCCCATCGAGATCTATGAATTCTTCGATGGAGACACTGTTGGCCGGCTCAGCTGCAGAGAAGGACGAAAGAATTCAGATACATATATAAGATTCACTTGAAAGCAAATTAAATACAAATAAGCAAAGAAGTAGAAGCCGGGGATTTTAAATGTTTAGGTGTAACAGCTTTTTGTCGTCGACCTGTTATACAGAATGGTCGAGATAACGCTATAGGATAAATAATTCACATAGCTATGACCCACTGCCTGAGTGAACAAGAATCAATAAGGATAACGATATGGTGAAGAAGACAAGTAGAAACAAGTAGATTCCCAGGTGATATCACCGTTTGTATAACATAGAGGAAGAACAAGAGTCTTTATCAGATAACTTATCCAATCAATTAAAGACATATTGAGAAAACTGAAGGAAAAACAGATAGATACACACACTCTCTGTCTATTTGTTT
>JBCAUA010070023.1:0-24942 GCA_038406235.1 Peronia verruculata
CCATGGGATTTGTTTGAAACTTGCAGGAAGGGTGCAGCAAGGTAAGATAAGGATTTTTTTTTTTTTTTTTCAAAATTCAAGTTTTTTTTTTTTTCATTATTTTTTTTCTTCTCAAGAATGTGAAAATTTGCATATTTTACATAGTGGAATTTTTTAACCTTAGCAATAAATACATTTTACAGAATACCCAAAACAGACAAAATCTTTGTATTGAATGAGAGATGCAAAATTTGGTGGTTTTGTGACTGATGGTCTGTGAGAAATGTGGGTTGAAAAATAGGGGAAAATCCAAACTGGCGGCTGTTTTCATGCGTTTCCATGGCAAGCATGAAGATTTTTCACTACCCTAGAGTAAATGAGGAACACACTTCCAACACGTTTATAGTATTAAAAGATTGTTCAACTCAAAAATGTCGATTTTGGTTTTCGCTGCCGACCTTGGCCTTAATTGATAAATCTCAAGAGATTGCATACATTTAAATATAATACGTAAAACAACATAGCAATACATAATGTTAAACTATATCTGAACCACTTCCAAACTCCTGTAAATGTTCAAACTTTGCTTTAATTAAGAAATATTTCTTTAACATTTTATTGTTTTTCTGGAACTGCTATAGTTAAGAAAGTTTTATGAGTGAACTTTTCCACTGATGTAATCTTTTCTGAAACATTGTCACCCCTTCTTCTATTGCAGCATTATATTTTTTTTCCCCAGTTCTTCAGTACTTTACTAAGCGTAGCAAAGTATTTCCAGCATTCTGAAGTTTTCTTACTGGAATATTCTGTTCTCCTTTCATAAAAATTTACCAATAATAATGATTTTGCTTTTATTTCAACAATTTAAGAGGTTACCTCCATTTATGATGTGATTCCTCCGCAACTAGGCATCCGCTGCCTTCAAAACCTATATATTTTGAAACTACAAACCTTTAGCTAAAATTTGACACCAAATTCAGCTGTATTCTTTGAATTTGCAAATTTGTCAAAATTGGCCCTGAAAAGGAAATGTTTTAGAGCTCTGAGTGTTTTCTGCCTTATGAACTGACTTGGCTGTCGGTTGTCACACTGACCTGAATATTTGTTATCAGTCTTGGTTTGCAAAGCATCAGCATAATAAGAACAATGAGTGATATTTACCATGTGTATGGATTATAACATTGTTTAAAAACAGATAACTTCTAGTCAGATGTAACAAGGAGAACGGAAGGTTAATTGTATCTCTCCCCATGAATCTTGTGAATGCAGTACCAAATGAAGAAATTAAGGTTGTTTAAAGAGAATAAACATGTGATAACCTAACTTTACATTGTGATAGTATGTTCTGTCTGTTGCTGTATATGATTATCTTTGATTGATTTTTGTGTTAGTTGTCAGTATTGATGTCACACAAAATTGAAACGCCGATGTGGACAACAGATTATTATCTTTGCCTGATCCAGAATATTTGAGCAATAATTATAGAATGATAGTGAAATTTGTGTTGTTGCAGTGTTGGAAGAAAATATTGCCACTGTGCGCCATGGTGCTACAGTCATCCGAGGAGAGATGAAAACAGCTTTGCTGGATGGAGATACACAGAATTATGATCTTGATAGAGGATTTACACGGCATCCAATAGATGACAACAATGGACTTGGTATTGTAATCAAACTGGGTCAACCATACATCATAAACACAATCAAACTTTTGCTTTGGGACAAAGACATGAGGTAGGATCACACATCTTTTTTTTTTTGTTTGTGTATAGCAGTAAACTTCTGTAGTTTGTACTTCGTTAAATTCCATCAGATGTCTAAAGTTTTTGGAAGCTTTGCTTCAGTCAATCTATTATTTATGACAATAATGGTGACAAAAAACTATCTGTCAAGCGCATGTGGAGCTTCCCCAGTGTCATATAGAATAAAGCAAGCATTTCACATGAGCTGAACTAAATTCTTGAGTCATATGGTGTTTATTTTCTATTTCCTGTTTGTCATGTGCAAAATTCTTGGAAATTTCTCTTCATACAGTTGGTCTTTGTTTTATGACTGACAGTTATGTCTCCTCTTGCTGCATGCACATATTTTTCTCTGTGATAGCCATATTCTTTATTGTCTGCTCACAAGTTTCATCTGTGTCTGTAATTTTCAGAGACCTTACTCCATCTTGTGTATTCCTTATGTGCAACCTTTTTTATTTGTTTGTTTGTTTTGTTTTTTCTTTAGTTTGCAATTCAGGTTGTAAGAATGTGTTGAATATTATACGTCATTACCTATTTACAAATTGTCTGTCATAGTAACTCTGTACCTTCAAATACGTGCCTGACTGACTTTGACACGTGTCTGAAATATTCTTGGACAGGGGTTAGTTAGTTAAGTTAATATGTTGATCTCCCAGTCGAGCCTCTGAAGTACTCCTTCCACTTGCTCTTGTCCAACATAGCTGCCTTGATCTCTTTGGTGTTTTTGAGGTCAGTTGGCTGTCACTTCACAAGCTGTGAAGCAACTCCTTCTGGATATCCCATACAGTGACCTGCAAAACCTTATATGTTCTTATCTTGTCCCTATCTTCAGGAAAACCAGGATTTTCACTGATTTCAAGCAAAATCCAGGGCAGCTGGAAACGTGCTAAAAAATCCCGAGCTTCTCATAAAATCTTCTTCTTCTTCTTCAGGTGTCAGGTCATCAGACGTCTCATTTTCTCATAGAATAAATAATAATGATAACAAAGAAAAACGTTGAATGTGCAAAACCACTAACTTTTTCGGCTGCGTTATGAGTGTGACATCCAGAACGTAGCATAGATCTGTTTTTGATCGGACCATTATACTTGCTATTACAATCAAACCCAGTTTTGCTGAACTCTTGTCAAGATTATGCACACAACACAATTCCCAAGCTGGAATAATGGGAGTTTGTGTAACGTTACAGCTGGTTACTCACATTTCGAGTGGCCAGTGATGGTCAGTGTCATTTGAGTGTTTTGCCCATGTATCTAGTCTAGATCTAGAGCTACCTTGCTGATAGATTTCATGTGGTTTCCTCCACTTTCATTATGTTATTTCTTTCTCTCAACTATTCTCTGGCATGTGTGGTTACTTGCCAAGTAGACTGCTGAAATGATTGTATCAGCTTAGGATACGGTCATCCTTATTTTTGCCCGTGATGATTCCTTTCTTGACTGTCCATTGATCGTAATTAACTTCAAGTTCTTCTTTGAATATCTGATTGTTGCTAGTTGGAAGATTAGAATTCTCTTCCTGTGGGATTCTGTACTTTTCTTCGCCTTCATAACTTATTTCACTGACTCTTTTGTCAAGCAGCAGATTTTTGAAGATTCCTTGCTGTGTCCTGTCATTATGTATGTTTCTTAGTTAAAGTGAGACAAGTGTTCTAGACACAAAAAGTACTATGTTTAGCTTATCCTAGTCCTTTGGGCCCGGTTGATATTAATGTCTCTTGTGAGACACAAGTCATACACTGCATTGACTTTGTGTCTTGTAAAATTAAGCCAGGTGATTATTTTTTTCGGAAGTGATGTGTAACACAGACTGTGTACGTTCATGTTTTTCATAGATTACACGCTGATTGAAATGCTGAGTATAAGATCTTGTCGGTTTCACACAGGTCTTATTCATATTTCATTGAAATATCCATGGATGACAAGGATTATGACAGAGTGATTGATCACACAAGCTACTTGTGCAGGTCATGGCAAAAACTGCATTTTCCTGCCAGAGTAGTAAGGTGAGAGAAAACTTTATTTAGTTATTAAAAAAAAAGAAAATAAATAAAAGTCAGATTGAAGCTCTTTATTAGAGACTGCTTATATTTCAGAAATTTCAGCCTGAATATAACAAAATAAAGTTTGTACAAACCTCATTCACATTTTACATTTACAAGTTATAGGTATTGAAACTGAAATTTATTTTATGGGATTTTATGAAACTGGTGTGATATTTGTGTAGCCTATTAGCAACTTTCAAGCTGCTATTTTGACTTCTTATTGTTCCACTTTTGTTTTCTCTTCTTCCGAGTCATCATTGATTCTCAGTGAAACTAAAAATAAAGGGATTATTGATATTGCTTTTTGATTATCCTAATCCATGCTTTTTCTTTCCAGATACATCAAAGTGGTGGGCACTCACAACACAGTGAACAGAGTGTTTCACTTGGTTTCATTTGAGTGCCTCTATACCAGTCGGCCTTTTCATCTTGATAGAGGATTGATTGGTACGTATTTGATCATAGGATGTTTCTATAGAGAGCTACTTAGTTAAATTATTTCACTATACTTGATACCAGAAACCTGGAACAAGCAATGTAAGGAACGAATAACATAAATTTTTGCTATTCTCGTTTGAAACAAACATCAGAAATTCTGAATAAAATCGTCGCAGACAGAGAAAAACATTCTCTATACACTGTAGTTTCATACTTTGATCAAAATAAAGGGATGGTGGTGGAGACAAATTTTAGAGTGAAGGTTATGCAACACTAATTGGCATGGAATTCTTCATTCTGAAGTAGAAATCCCTAGTTTATCTTTATCCTTAATCTTCGTCATTTAAAACGTTTTGCAATGTTGCCTGTCTATGATGAAAGAGAGATTTCTCTCTGTGAAAATTTCATTTCCCTAAGAGGAAAATCATTCTTCTTTCAAAGTGCCAGTGATGTCATTAGCATTATTTTTTTCAATGTTTCAGAGTTTCTAAAAAATGTATCCCAATTTGGAAATAAGTACAAATTTGCTACTGGATTCATTTCCTATCCTGTTTATTACTGGAAATGGTGGTGAATTTTTTTTTTCTCCTGTCTTAGCATTATAACTTGTCCATAACATGGTAGAATTATCTTTCTTATTGTCTTTGTGGTGTTGATGGTCAGTTTATGAGTATATTTAAAATAAATAATTAGATTGCTTCATTTGTCTTGTGGTTGAGTTGTTTATTTTAATCTTTGCGTTAACAACGAAGTGAGGCAAAGTAAATACCAAACTTAATTTCTTAATCTTAGAAGCAAATGATCCAGTGTGTTTTTATCAACATAGTGAAATGAACAAATTAACTGAAATAAATATGTGTTTAATTCGGGTGTCGCTGTAACTGTAGTATTTGCATTTATACTGTGGTTAAACTGCCTAAAAAGATACATTATATTCAAAGTAGCATTTTGAATAATACTGTGAAACAGTAAATCTTTTGTATGTTTTGTGTTGGTACATTGCAGTTCCCACAGAAAATGTTGCAACCATCAAACACAGTGCTCTAGTCATTGAAGGTGTCTCAAGGACTCGTAATGCTTTGATAAATGGAAACACTCGCAGCTACGACTGGGACTCAGGATACACATGTCACCAACTGGGAAGTGGAGCTATTTGTATCCAGCTGGCACAGCCATACATCCTGTCAACAATGAGGTAGTATAGTGTCAGGTTTTGTATTTGGTCCGGTAGCTCATACCATTTATCCTTTGACACTACTTGAGAGCTTCCTCCAGCAATTCAAAAGTGAAAGTAGTGGGAAGGTTTCTCCCCATAACATTTTTGAGGAAACTGATTACTTGGTCATGATAGTACTAATGAAATTGAAATTTTTATTTCACATATTTTCATCAGTATCTTCAGTTATTTTTTACCACATGTTTAAACACAAAATAACCTTTTGCACTCTAGATATATGCTGATCTTCTGTAGCGGGTAGAAATCATAAATAATATACAACCTAGAGAGACAACAAAATTAATACACAAAGATGCTACGAGTGATAGTTTAAATATCCTGAGGTAGATTGTTTCTTAATGACTAACAACAGTTTAGTATTCTTTTTTTCCCAGCCAAACTTGAGAAAAGAAATGTTTAGGCTGAAGCACATAATATATTGTCCTAACCTTTTGATTTCATAGCCTTCAAATTGCGCTATTTAAATCTTGTGAGAGAGACATGTCTTTGGTTGATATCCCAGATCATGCCATAAGGCCACTTATTTGTGTTACTGAAATAAACCTTCAGTTTCAGCTATTCAGATAATAGTCTTTCAGAGGAAAAATCTTTTTCTTATGATATAAGACAGTGGAGGTGATCCATAGCATTGCTTTGATTCTCAGGTTACTCTTATGGGACTGTGATGAAAGGAGCTACAGTTTTTACATTGAGGTCTCTACGGATCAGCTGAAGTGGACACAAGTGGTGGATAAGCGACATGAGAGTTGCAAGTATGTAGATCCCATTCATTCAGTAGAAAATATTTTCATTTCTCTTCACACTTACCTGACTTTTCAATCAGCAGTTTTCCACAGTCTTCCAAAAAAAAAAAAAAGAGTTTGATGCTGCATTTATTTTCTTATAAATAATAGTCTTCAAGGCAGGAGTTTTTTTTTTTTTTTTTTGCAGCCTTAGCTTGTTTTTCTGCTTGTCTCAGATTTGGTTGAAGAGAGAACAGTGATTTCTCTAACATTAATTATGATCATATTACAAGCAATGTACATTTACTTAAAAGCATAACATGATTTATACATATGGTAAAAATGGAAACCATTTTCATGAACTGTTGAGTTATCTGTGTATGAAGAGAGATTAGCACTGATGTATGTCATTTTGTAGGGTGTCATATTGCAAATCTTCAAACTACTGACGTTGGAATACTTTGAGAATTTATCACTGTATGATTTGTTGATGATCAGGTTTATAGTGTAATACGTAATAGACGTAATTAGAATATGTAGTGAACTTTGAATCATGAGTAATCACAAAAAATCCTTGATGTTTTTATTTCACTCGACTATAGAAAGGGTTGAGAAGTACTTTTCAGGTAAGATATAGTCAAGTTTGTGCAAGTGCATGTATGACCAGCTGAAAAAAATAAATACTTGGTTACCAGTTATCGTTAAACCAAGTTTGCCTAGAATTTTTGCATTAGTGTGTGTTTTCCTCAGGTCATGGCAGACAGTGGCGTTTGACCCTCTCCCTGTGACTTTTATTCGTATTGTGGGAACTCACAACACAGCAAATGAGGTACAACATTCATTTTACATATGCACTGAGAAGACAAACGTTCTGATCTATGCTTATTTGTTATTCTTTTCAACACTCTTTAGATAATCGTCCCATCAGTATTATGTGTAATTGTCTAAAAACTCCTCATGATATTTTTCTGTGGTTTGGCTAAAACATTTGTTCTGCAAATTTCAGTTCTCTGCAGATTGAAATTAAACAAAAAAAAATTTTTTTTTTTTTACTTCTCATGATGTGAATAATGTTTTAGATTTCATTTTAGGCATTATGTATTCGTTTTTATTTTGGGTATTTTTTTTTTTTTCCCTCTCTTGTTTTAGTCAATTCAGCATATGTGTATTATTGCTATGAATCTGACAGGCCGTTCTTTGTTTTTCCAGGTGTTTCACTGTGTTCACTTTGAAAGTCCAGCAGACACTTCAGTGGGCAGCCTTATCAACAGTGTTGCTACTGTCAGCATGACTAGTGGACCCCCTAACAGTCCACGGCTCGGAGCTCCCCAACAAGGCCCCTCCTACCCAGTACTGGATGTGGACAGGGGTCCGTCGCTCAGTCGCAGCAGCAGCAGCACCAGCAGTCGCAGCGAGAGTCAACACAGCGCTGCACCAGTGCGCATTCACTTCCCCCAGTACTACGGACCTCCTCTTCCACCCTCCATGCAACAGCAGCAGCAGCAAGCTCAGCTGCCACAACCGTCCCCGCCCCAAGGCTTGGCTGACCCCTTGCAGGCCATGGGTCAATATGCAGGCCACATGATGCAGCAGCAAGATGTACCTGAAGCTGATAGAATGGATACACGCTGAATGTCAGATTTTTTATATTTTTTTTTCTACCTGGCTAATTAAAGGATGGAAGTAATATGCATCTCTAAGGTCTTTTCTTTTTTTTCTGGTTAAAATTTTTTTTTGGGAAACTGGTGTAATAATTCAATCCTTCATTGTCGGATATTTTTCTTTGGCATGCTAGAAAAAGCTCCTGAAATGCAGCATTTGGCCAGTCACCTCTTCATATTTAATTCTGAGAAAATGATGCTCTGTTATTTACTGTTCAAGATCAAGGAAATCGCATAAGATTTCATTGAGATAAATACAATAAGATGTTAATAGTGACGTTAATTGAAATTAATAATGGCTGTGTGTAATTTCCTTGAATATCAGAAAAGCATCCTCGCTTACATACCTATACGATGCTTCGAAATTTATTCCATTTCATTGTCATGTAATAAATATAAATCAAAATGGTATTCTTTCTCACTGACAGTATGCACTTATTTATTGGTGCATATAAAATATCTTTTTCTAAGAAATGGGCTGTGAATGTCTCCAGATTAAAAAAATATTGTAAAGCATTTGCGGTTCAATATTTTGCCCAAATGGGCCAGAAGATTGGACTTGATTAGAGATTGATATGACTGATTATGATTTTTTTCATAATTTCATAGTCATTGGCCACATTAAGTTTGTAAGCTGTAGACAATTAAAGACATATATTGTATTTAACTTTATAGATTCATGTAAATAGTAATCGCTACTGATTATTGCATGAGTTGCCTAGCTGATAAATGTGATATGCAAACCCAAAAAGGGATTAGGGAAGGAAAATGTCTTCAGCCAGTCTCTAGATAATGTGTCTGCTATTGTGTATCACGCTGATTAAAATAATAATAGAGACAGTATATCATGACAACATGTCAATCAATAATAATGTATATCTATAAATCTCTTTAGCTGCGTCCTTTATGACACTACCTGTTTCCAGGAAACTCGCATCATACATTGATGAGCAGTAATACTGTGTTGACAATCAGTATGTATCAAGTGAACATCTTTGAGGAATGTTGCTTTGTTGATCTGAACATCTGTAGAAAATTTGACATTCTCATAGGTCAAATGAGTTATGAGTCTCCCTGTTTTGTTCATGTCTTATTGTAACTAATTAAAGTTATAGCCTAGATAAATTTTTGATATGGGCTAGTCTGTATCCATACTCACAAAAAAATTGGAGGGGGGGGGGTGGTATTTGAAAAATTGCACTGGTTTGCCAATCAATTTATTTGGCTGTCTAGAGGTTATGATACAGGAATAGTTTATTCAGGTGAAAATTTCATTGTGATGGTACAAGTTTGTCTTGTTGTATTTTTTTTTTTTTTTTTGTCTTAAATAAATTAATTTAGACAAATTTCTCTTTGTATACAAAGTGGGTTTTGGGTGGAGGGAGGGAGCGTTTTTCTTTTAAATTCTCAGAGTATGGCAAAACTCACTTTTAAATTGTTTCCTTCTGTTAAGTTCTGTACTATACTTGCTGCTCCTGTTTAATATCATATTGATGCCATGATCATGTGATTATTAAACAATTTGGCTTTTTATACCCTCAGTGTATATGACAATTTCACAATTAGTTGTTCTCACATGAAAATGTCCACCCTTTTGCGACAGAGTGTAACAAGTGTGTGTTACCCTTATCTATGCTACAAATAGAGGTAGATTTTTTCATACCATTTTCTGTCAAGTGAGCAAATAGCATTTATCTAAATGTAAACGTGTTTGATTTAGGCTTTTTACTGTTTTGTGAGTGACAGTTCATCTGCCAAATTTGTTACAGTGAAAACTTCATATGAAATCATATATACTGCATTCTTCTGTGCAATCAGTTGCTTACCACAAGATCAGTCCACTTGGAGACTATAAAATATATAGATGGTGAATTAGTGTGTTCTCATTACAACAGGCTAGTTCCGTTCGATCATTGCTTTGAACTGTGTTTGTTCGATGTTCTTGAACTTTAACTGTTTAAAAATTTTGCACAAATAGCTGGCCTGCATTAGTTCTTTTTTTTTTTTTTTTTGTCAGTGGGCACAGTCACTTGTTATCCACTAATTTATAGACAAAAGGATTACATAAATTGCATGACCTATGTTTTAGGCGAGTTACTTTTTCTGTCAGCTCTTCAATGCTCTGTGACCAGAACAAATGCAATGTCTCATGAGTATTGTTGAACATGTTTCGTGTTATTGTTGCATCTTTTCATATCCGTTCATCAACGTGAGTGTGGGCTGATGTGAGAAAAATGAATGGAAATTATTTATTGCATAAGAATATTGGTGAGAAAAATATTTTAATGATGTTCAACCAACCTTTGTTGTCCCTTTGTAAAATCTTTCAGTTTGTGTTTCTTTGTACATAGAAATAATGTTATTCATATTTGCTTTGTTTTTCATTTCTTTGCAGTGAACCTTTGTAGCCTCATTTTTCTGTTCATAAGTATTCATTAACAAATTATGTGTTTCCTACTTCCTAGTGCTGATTTTCGGGGAGAGGGGAGGGAAGAAATCAAGGTATTTGTAGTAAAATAATTATTTTTTGTTTAAAAAAAGTTTTCGTCCTCTGTCAGTGAAAGCGCCATGGAATAAAATAATTTTATTTTATTGATTACTTTTGCCAGTATCCTGAAGACAACATCATGATGGAATCAGCTGGCTTGGATGCACTGAACTGAGAAATGTCATCATGTTGGTTATTTTATCCTATGTTTTCTCATCACATTATTTTGTTTCACCATCGATACAATAACTGAAAATTTTATGCCTTTCATTGAGATCGGGAAGCATAAGGGCATCTGCGTCTGTGTGTGTGTGTGTGTTTTTTTTCTTATGGCTTTGACAAAGAGAAGGGCCATTAAAATGTTCTAAATGCCAACAACATGACATGTGTTCCAACTGCCTCAGATATGTATTTTGGAAGCTTATACCCTTACTTTTTATGGTCCAGTGTATGAGCTTTCATTTCCCTGACACAGAATTTCAGTGTGTTGGATGTAATTTATTGTAAATGTGCAAAACTCACATTGTCATGAAACTCTGGATGAAGTAGAAAAGACCATGGGGTATAAGTTTTAGTAAAAAAAATGGATTCTTCATGATAATTTTATCATATTGAAGTGTTTCCATGTGAAAACTATTTTTTTTTTGTTTGATGTTCTGGTGTGCATTAATTCTTTAAAAAATTGGCAAAACAGATCAAATAAAGACTAAATGTGAGGTCATAGGTAAGATGCAGTTTGAGGAGGATGAAGTTGTATATTTAAATTTGACATAATGATTTCATCTTAATTAAATTGAATTAGTTATCATCTTTTCTTTTTTTTTTTTTTTTGTTTTCCAAAATACTTTATGTTGATGCATGTATTTGCAAATTAGTTGTAAGTGGGATGGATCATCAGGTGATGACCCTTAAGTATATCAGTAGATCTTGAGTAACTAGCTTGTCATATAGGTCCAGGAAAAATTACATCTACGGAATTTCTCTTTGGTTTGTCTTTATTGTATCCCCCCCCCCCCCAATCATACATAATCTGAAAGGTGGAACAAATAATTACAAAAAGTTTTTACTCATAATGAAATATTTGCTTTGTTCATTTGTTGTTTGTGAGCAGCTGGTATATTTATTTATAATTGGAGTTGTGCTGAAGATGACTCTTGACATGTGCTGTATTTTATATTTCAAAGTTGACATGTAACGTAAATAGTGTATTATACGTCATTTTGTAGCCTTAGATTTTGTGCTGTCAACATGAGTATGGACAAGCCTTTAGGATTAGTTAACCTTGCAAATTGTGTTTTATAGCATCCTTGTTATTATACTGTGCCACAGATTACTTAAAAATTTGCTAGTATTTAAAATTAACCCTTTGAACCTTGGCTCCCTGACTCTGCCCGTCCCCAAGGGAAAAATACCTTGTTTTACAGATGTTATAGTACCATGCTCAAAGTGGTTTTGTGATCGTAGAGATGTATGTAAACTTCTCAGAAATGAAATTTAGCTTGTATCATCATACTTATCTGCAGTATTCCAGTTTGTTGTGCCTGAACCAGGTTGATCCTTTTGAAAACATTAATATTGGCAACAAAATGACTTACTTCCTGGATTCCTGAAATATCAGGGTTACAGTATATGGATATATTAAAAACTTAGCACAGTAGGAAGATAATGGGTTCAAAGGGTTAAGATTTGTTCACTTTGACATTGTTCTTTCATGCCATGTCTTTCTTGCCATTGGTTGTTAGTTGTTTGTTCTTTTCATGATGTTTTTTTTTTTTTTTAACATTTCTGGCTTTGAAGACTTATTGAATTGCCTTTGCCATGTTCATGCTTAGTGAGAGCCATAGCAACATAGTCAGTGGTATAGCAACAAGAAGTTTACATAATGTGCAGATTTCTGTTTAAAAGTATGCAAATACCTAACTTTCATGGTTTTGAAGACGTTAATCTCTCCATTTAAGCTGCTTCCTTTGTGTCTGCTAAGCTTTGGATCCAGCAGGTCCTCTGGTTAAACTGTGAGCAAATGAAATTATAGTTCTGCTAAAGGGGAAAACACATGCCAGTCTTAGGCAAATTCTGTATCGGTGAGCTTCCTAGGGCAGGTTTAATCTGTGATATAATTTGCTGGTAAATTTGTTGACAGACAGACTGGAGCAAATTTGATCCTTTGTTGGAGATTTTAGTCATATTACAACCGATCATCGATTGGGCAGTTATTATCCTACTCAAGAACTGAGAACAATTTTGGCTTTTCACTAGAGTGTGGTCATAGTCTGGGGTAATTTGGGTCATAGGCTTTGATCATGGATTAGCAACTTGGGTCCCAGTCTTGGGCAGTTTTTGTAGTAAACTGGTGCAGTTTTGCCTATAGACTGAAATAATTATGGTATTTATTGAAAATGAAATAACTGAATGAAAATGGTGATGAGGTTACTGTACTGTCAGTTTGATAAACATGAGGTTTAATTATCAGACTTGCTCTGTCTGTGAGGGAATCAGATCTCAGAGTTGTACATCTTGTTGGAAATACATAGTTTTATTGAGCAAATGTTGCTGAATTTAATGAATCAAACAACATCAGTAGTATTTAAAAATGCTTGAATCATTCAATCAGATATGAAGTTTTGCTGTGCCTGTTTTTCCTTTCATTTCCTTTTTTTCCTCGGTTTGTTTGTATAAATACTTGACATGAATGCACTATACATTTGTAGCTGAAAGATGTTGGTTTATGTTTCAGGGAAGAACATATGAAGAAAATGTGCAAAAAAAGCGGCAGAAAAAATTTGCAAGCCACTCTCTTTTGAGTTCAGGTCTATTATTTTACTTCTGGCACTTTATCAACACTGGGGTCCTATGAAAACAGAGAAGAGAATCAGAGAATGATGTACATATATATGTAATTTATGTTAGTCCATAGTTCTTCACAGTGTTGCATTGTTATATTTTGAAACCCTGGAAATAGTTGTCACTTAGCAGGGTGGCAATATAGTGAATTGATTTGATTTCATTGTTTACATTACATATTTCAGCTCATAAAAATAATGTTATAGGTAAATTTTAACTGGAAAAGTATTCAGCCATGCCGGGCTCAGTGTAGCCGTAGTTGTGCTGATATGTTGTAAAATTAAAAGACAAACAAAATTAACATTTTCAGTGTCAGTATTGTGTAGATCGTCACTGTCACAAGACAAACACTTAACTGCTTTTATCACTTTTAACAGGAGCACAAAAATGATTAAAGCTTTGTCTGTGTAGCAATCTATGTGCAAAAGATGTCAAAACGTGACACTATTATGGTTGTGGATCATTGGTAGTGGTATATATGTAGCATTTGCTGTTGAATTTTCAAGTAAAAGTGGCTAAAATGAATACAGAAACTATTTTTTAGAAATATGGAACTTAAGTGTTTCTTTTGCAATACTGATGATAATATGTAATCTTGCATATTTTCAAGGCTGTGGATGTGAAGTATTATCTGGGCTGTGGAAATTTTGTTTGATCTTTATTTATCTCCTGAAGAACTTGTATTAGGTTTATGCCATACTATTGAATGTGGATTAGAATTATCAACCAAATGTAAAGTCATAAGTGAAGGGAAACAAGTGTGGTACCTGAGCACAAAGATAAGGGCTTTGGGACTGTGAAAGGATAGAGGATAACCCATATGATCCTATCTTTGTTGGCTCAGATGATCCTATCTTTGTTGGCTCAGAAGATCCTGTCTTTGTCAGCTCATATAGTCCTGTGGATTGTTATAGCTCATATGACCCAATCTTTGTTGGCTTTGATGATCCTATTGTTGTTAGCTCTTTTCGTTGTTAGGTCATATACTCGTAGTCCTGTGAATCGTTTAGCTCAAATGGTCCTATTCCTTGTTAGCTCATATGATCCTATTGATTGTTGTTCACTTATATGGTCCATCTTTGTTAGCTGTTGTAATCCTGTCTTTGCTATCTCATATGGTCATATCTTTGATAAATCATATGATCCTGTCCTTGTTAGCTCATTTATGGTCCTGTTTTTGTCAGCTCATTTATGGTCCTGTTTTTGCTAGCTCATATTGTCCTGACTTTGTTGGCGTATATAGTCCAGTCTTTATTAACTCACATGATCCTCTTTGGTATCACGTCATAGGACAGTGAAAGGTTCATATGATTCTATCACTGTTGAGTCATATGGTTCTATCTTTGTTAGTTCATATGGCCCTATTTTAGCCAGCTCTTACAGTCCTGTTTCTTTGGTTTTTAATCATAGAAGAGTGGATATTCCATATGTCTTGGGCCCAAGGCAAATGAGTGCCGGCCATTTTAATTATTTTCTGACTGAGATACCAAATTTTTTTTTTCTTTTTCACAAAACAAAATTTCAACTGTTTGTAGCCTGAAAAAAAAAAAAAATAGTATCAAAGTCTGAAAATAGTTAAAAACAGCTGTAACTTGCGATTGCTCAAGCGTGACTTCTGACTCATTTGACCTGGGTGCAAGACATATGACCTTATCTTTGTCACCTCATATAGTTTTATCTTTGTTAGCTAATGTGGCTTATCTCATCAGCTCTTATGGTTCTGTCGCAGTCAGCTCATATGGTTCACATTTGTTGCTTCATATTGTCCCATCTTTGTAGGCTGATGTAATATATATATATATATATTTGTTCTATCTTTGTAAGCTTTATGGTCCTATCTTTTTAAGTTTTTATGGTTTTTATGTTTTTAAGTTCTTATGGTCCAGTCCTATTTTTGTTAGCCCCCTTGGTCTTCTCTTACTTAGTTCATATAGCCTAACCTCTGATATTTTGTCATATAATAGTGAGCAATCCATTTTTCATTATAATCCTGTCAGCCGTTTCCTGTTCTTCTTAACTCATATAGCCATATCTTTGTTAGCTCTTATAGTTGTACTTTTGTTAGTTTGTATGGTCTTGCTTATGTTAGCTCTCATACTTCTATCTGTGTGAAGTCATGTGGTTCTATATCTTTTGTATTTTGTCACAGGAATGTGGATAATCCATGTGATCCTAGCTTTGTTAGCCAGTTTGGTATTCTCTCGTTAGCTCATAATGGTCATGTTTCTGTTAGCTCATGAGCCCATCTGTGTTAGCAGATATGGGATCAACTGTGCAGTGCTAATCATGATGAGCTGGCACAGATTGATTGACCTCATTTGGTGCTTTTGTCTCATTGTCGTCATTGTATCATGGCAGTATTCTAGTCCTTTTAATTTTATTTTAATGTGCTGAACTTACTATGTAAACACAGCGCATCTATTTCCCTCTTCCACTTCAGTCTCAGCTGCATCTAATTATTAAGTGACATCATTCAGGTCTCCAAAATTCAAATGAATATTCTGTTCTCTACAACATGAAACATGAAGGAGCTGGAAAATAGGACTGAAGTGGATTGGAGACAGATGCAGTGCGTTTGCACCTTTATGAGTTTTCAGCAGTCTTGGATAATACTGGCATATGAAGAAAAATGTTCCATGAAGTTCATCTTTTTTTTTTTTTTTGTGAAGATGTTTTTTTAAATTATTTTATTAATTATGATAAAAATATATATATATACATGTATATATACAGTCAACATTTTGTGTAGAAATTATCGATCCCACTTTCATTTCCCATGAGTGACTTAATGATTGCACAGATCAACATAATTATTAATAATACACACATGCTGAAAACTCCAAAAATCTTGCACAGAATACACCGTAAACATATTTCTTAAAGATGCAGAAATCAAAGGCAGGCAGATGCAGATTGATAATTTTTCAGAAATAAAATATCATGTCTCATAAATATATATGTATAATGATTGTTTTGTTTATTTTTGTATTTGCACTTCATGATGTCTGTGCATTTCCCATTCTGTTGTACAAAGTTCATCAAGCACCATGATTGTTCATTGATAAGATTCTGTTTGTACATAGAAATAAAAATCATAGCACAGTATATTTTTGGCATATTCCTCAATTTATTATTTATGTTGTGAAATGTTTGCAGTATTATTGCAAGCCATTTTGCAGGCTATGTGGAAAAAAGTCATTGATGAATTGATTCACAAATTATATACTTGCAGTATTCTTTGCTGGCTATATGGAAACAAACTTTTGTTGAATTTCTCTGATTCAGGCAGATTGTAATCCACTTTGCTGGCTATAACGTGTGGAAGCAAAACCTCCAATGAATTAATTTAATCTGATTTACAGGCTACATTGAAATAACAAAAACTTTGATAATTGATTCAAGTACTTTATTACAGTGCAATCCGTTTTACTGGCTTTGTGGAAACAGTAGATATTTTATGAATTGATTCAGTCTGCCTTGCCAATTATGTGGAAACAAAACCTTTGATGAATTTGCTAGACACATTATTGGAATTCTCTCTATTACCACAAAACCCTTAATGATTTGATTCTGTCCACTTTTCCAGCTGTGTGAAAAATACTAATAACCCTCATTGACTTACAATTTTCATGCTTCCCATGATTGTCTTGGATGGCCTCATTGTGTCGATGGTAAAAGTTAGCAGTGTCCCAATATAACCAAGGCATTTCCTGTCCCAGTATAACTAAGGCATTTCTGCAAACTGTGTTAGAGTTAGGATAAAGGTGGGAAAAGGGGTCAAAAAGGACGGATGAGATACAAGGTGATTGTGGATGCACAATTCAACTTCAAGTTTCAGAGTATTGATTTGGCATTCTTTAGACACCTTGGCCTTTTGAGTGTGCAAAAATATTAGAAAAAGTTCTTTTGTAACATTCTTTCTATTCTGACTGGAAAAATAAGCTGATAGGCTAATAAAAAGAGCATAGTTAAACTGAGTAGTGTACATTGTATGATGTTTGCTTGAAATTTTAACATGTAACAGCATTATCTTAATCCCATTGGATATTGAATTACATGTAGCCGTGCTTGTTTAAACTAATTAAACCACAATATAAAATAACAATTCATGGGTCATTTCTTTCATTAGGATACTTCAAGTTCCATCAAGCAAAGCAGTTGTAACTGTGGTTACTGGCATTTTGATTTTCATATGCCCTTGGAAGATTAATGGAAAGGAAAAAAAACTAGGTACTAGAAATGCAACAAAGATTTTGGTGAAGGATTGGCTATACAGGAAAGTTCCAGAGCATAGTCATTGTTCTGTCGTACATGTATTTGCTCAAATTATGTCTAAAGAAAGAGAGAGAAACAGAAGATTAAAAAAAAAAGGGTTGAGCATCTGTCTGGACATATGTGCATAAAGAAAAAGGTGGGCTGGAATGGAGATTATATCTCCAAAATGTCCCAACTTGCTTTTTCTTCCCTATGGAAGAGAATCGGATGGAATGAAATCAAAAGATTATTAAGCTGTTTTATTAGCTGGTGGGTCTATGTGTCGCCTGCTGCACATTTCATAGAGAATAGTACAGGCTTAAATACATGTATTTCTTTCAGCACTTTGACAACAGTGAACAACAGGCAAGTTTAGTCACATCACATTAAACGTGAAAACTCCCAGCAATCTCAAATATCAAATCTTAGGATTTGAGAAGAACGGGGCATTTAATAATGTGATGAAAGAATGAAATGAAATAAAAACAGTAGAGCATTTAGTATAACTTTGGTAACAACTCTACTACAGCTTGACAATCAGAGGTGCGCATGAATGACATTTATATAATATATAATTATTTATATAGATAATTGTGTGTGTGAGTGTTAATGGGCTTTTACAAGTGCTTAGCCCAGTCTCTCGAAGTAGGAGCAAGATCCCATTCATTGGAGGATTAATTTAATCATTACCGTTTCATTTCCCACCAATACCGGCAATAGTCTTAACAAGTTCACGCATGACTTCAAATGAGGAGTGAATAAAAGGGGGGATAAAGCCATGCTTTGGTGCAAGTCTTGACTCGACTGATTGAGCCAACTTATCCACCCTTACTGGAGGCGGTGTTCAGTGCCAGTCAACCAATGAAAGGAAAGCCGGGAAGCAAATGTTCAAGATGGCCGACTAAACAACTTCTATGCTCGGCACACACCGTAAACTTTTTATTCCAATATGATTATAATGCCCGCATATTCGGAATAACATGCACAACACGTCTTGGTCCAAAACATTGAGGAACTACCTCCAGAAGAAAGAAAGTATGTGGCACATGTGGAATTGACTAGAGATATCATAGAAACGTTGCTCCTTCGGACAGTTGCCCGCCCAAGGAGGGGTATGGGGTGACGTTACAATCGAGAAAAGAAAAGCTCTTCTCTTGTTTAATACTTTAATGAGAATCTAGATCTAGACCTGGAGCCTAGATTTGTGAACTAAGATCAAGATCTAGACAGAAATACAGATTGAAAAAAAAAAAAGTAACTTACTAGATCTAGATCTAGAGATCTACTTAGAAATCGATTTAAGTATGGGTTTGGTGCCAGCAAGTGAACCTACAGTGGCTACAGCACGAAGTCAGTGTCACTGTGATAATATGACATCATCTGATTTACTACTGCAATGGACCAATAAACTAGCCACTAGATCTAATAAAGGGGCACTGGTATTATCTTTGAACTAGATCTAGATTCTATATGCATTCAAGGGCTGGAAAACTAGACCATAGTCTTGATGCATAAGGGAAAAATGTCGTTCTTGATTAATGATGGGTTGCATTTTACATTGCTGTACCAGTTTAAAAGAAACACAGTTTGAATTTTATGAGCATGGTCCATGGGGCACATCATAGTGAGAATTGAGAAAAAGGCTTCAGTGATTGACTTGGGGGATTTATGCAGTGCAGCTCCAGAAGAACATTGCTTGACATAAAGTGATTGTGACCTAATCTCAGGAAGTTTAGCCCCAAAAATTCTAGATAGCAAATATTGTTAGGAACAATTTGCAGCTTCTAAGTACTATTGTTGCTCATTTTTGACGTAAAAGAATGCATTGTCATGTCATAACAATTCAGAAATTGGTGCTTTCAAGAACTCTCTCAGCTTGAGAGTCTCATAGCCCTGCGGGTCACCAGGGCACTACAGAGAAACTTATTTTGACATCTCTCCATCTCTCTTAGCCTCTGATCTGGTTGTGGCTCCTGTCCACTCATTTCCATGAAAATGTCAACATGAGGGTCAAAATTGAAATGCCGACAAGTAACATGAATATAATGAGCATAAATCGTCTGAAGAAAAACCCTTCCTGAACCAGTATCAATTAAAGATTTTCTGATCTTTGAAGGATTTTCACTGGCTCTCCTGATTGAGCATGGATCTATATAAACTTGTGTTGTCATTCATAAAGCACAGTACCAAACAGATGTGTCCAGTTATGTACAGATTACAAGCCAGTAATTTTTTCCAGAAAAGTAGCCCATGCACCCTTTTCACCACTGTATAATTTAAAGTGGGTTTTGGGAATTATTTTGCTGGATTTTGATCAATATTTTAGAACCCTCAAATGGGCATGTCAACCCATCACACAAATGTTTAAAAAAAGCATGGAGGTTGACAAAGAAAAAATATTACATTTAACTGAACACTTGAGTGTTTGAGGCAAAGTGACGTGAGAATAAAGTTTCAGCAAGAGATTTCGTGGATCAGCTTCCTAGAGATAATTCGGATGTGAGTGATAAAACCTTCATTTTCTTTGGCATCTTTACATAGACAATTCAGCTCGTGAAAGCAATGAAATTAGAGCAGCTCACAAAAGCTGACATTTTAATTTTCAAAAGATGATTTCTCCATCTGGCAGGGGAATGAGATTTCAATTAGGATGAAATCTGAATACATTGAAAGGCTTATTATTATGTAAGTACAGCCCTGAATACTGGTGAAATAAATTTCCTAGAATGTTTGCCGGCTTGATCAATGTTTATGGCTATTTTTGCATACTGTACCAAGTGCTCATTGTCGATTGGTTCATTTGATCTGAATATATTTCTGTCAATCATAATACTTCATATGATGATTCTCATAGCAATGAATGGTTGATTTATTTACAGAAAGTCATGTTTACAGAGGTGTCAGTCCGTCACAAAATGAATGTCAGTCCGTCACACTCACCAAATAATAAATAGTGTGAAAGGATATTTAACTGTAGTTCAATCAATGATCTATCTCATACTAAGAGATGAAGAAGTTAACTCTTCAAAATGAGCAATTAGGCTCTATCCTCACTTATGTAAAAAAAAACAAAACATCGGTATGAGACGTTGTCAATCCTTAACAAAATCTTCTCAGACCCCGTCACAAAATCTTCTTGGACCCATAAGCACTCTCAATGAAATTCTGTCAAATTGTACTGGATGACATATATATAGGATACTTTTACCACAGAAATTCTTCTTGAATGGTATCAAAGATATGAGTGGATAAAAGGCAAAAAATCTTCTCACCTGTAAGTCCATCACTTATGGAATTGCCCTATTGTTAACCCCATTTAATCTGTCATCCTCTTCTTCTCAGTTCCTTTACTCTGCCCATTAGTGCTGTCTTGGGTAGACTGAGAGATCTTGAAACATGGCTGTATCCCTTTTAACAGTTAATAGCATAGAATAACTAAAATATATATGTTTTGATCTCAAAATCTGTTAATTTGAATATCAAAATGATTAAAGTCATGGCATAGACAATGTTTGCACCAAAAATTTTTAAGTTTATGAGCTGTCTACAGCGTATGGCTTGATTTTTTTAGAATTGATAGATCTCAGATGCTGAGGCAATAGATTGAGCCAGCTCATCAGCAATGTGCCATTCTTAAAAACAAAAGGATGTTGATCTAAAGGGTGGGTTTTTGAAGATTTGACTGTGGTTAATGTTAGCCATGCAGGATAGCAAAAAGCTTGAGTAGTTTTGATTCAGCTGGCTAAGAAAACAAGAAGAGATGTGACTAAGCGTTTCCTCTTCAAAATGAACATACATATATCTTGTAATTCATATTAGTGTTGGAATTTCCAGCCCTTTTTTTCTTTCTTTCTTTTTTTTTTTTTTATTATGAAAAAAAAAAACAAAAAAAAACTGCCTGCTGGTTAAAATGTTGTGGTTCACAAAAACGCTATGAAAATGTTTAAAAAAATACATTATGTTAATGGATGATGTTTTGTTTTAGGGAACCATATTTTTCCATTCAATGCACATGTTAGCATTCTGTATTGTGACTATAACATGGTGATATCATGAGTTGATGGCAGAGCCTTTTTAACATTTTATTTTTTATTAAGATATTTCAAAGTGAAATGTCATATTTTTCCCCCTTTGTCCTTCATATTTCAGATAAAAGTTTAGTCCAGGCTGCAAATGAAGAAGAACTAGAAATATTCTCTAATCTCTACAAAAATTGGAAAGGGCTGAGTGATGACCATAAAAATGAGGCAACTCTCTACACCAAGGTATTAATCCATGAGTTACAGTTTCATTCAGTAGGAAATCAGTGGCTAGCAGCTTGATGTTGTTATAGATATATTAGAAATGAAACTCATGGATGAATTACTTCCATCTTCATTTTTTCTCTTTTGTTTCAAAGAATATTTCTGTAGCTTCTAGAACCAGATAATATACAGTTGGAAAAAATACAAACCCCTTAATTTATATCAGTAATATTATTCATATCATTTACGTATTGGTGTAATGAAATTATGACAGTTAGTTGCATCCAGGAGGATACTGCAGTAGAGAGGCTTTAGAAGCAGTGTTTTAAAGATGAAGAAGAACAAATGAGGCAAGATGCTTATTTGAATGACATGAAAATAAGACTTATTTTGTTTCGTAATGAGCATGGCTGCTAACCATTTGAAGTGAACTCTCCGTATGATGAGAGGGATCAGAAGTATTTGATATTTTAAACATTGATTCAACTTAGAATGATTTTTGAAATTTTGCTTCAAGAGAAATGTAACCATGACTCCAACATATGAGTACAGTGGTCTCTGCCTATGAATTTGCCACATAACAGCTCTGCCCGGCTACGAATCTGCCTCAGTTGTGAAACGGAATATACTTTTACCATGACTTAACTGTCTAGGACCCCATTCCCAAATATAAATTCTGTCTAGTTAGAAGAGCCTGGTGTTGATCTCTGATGATGAATTTTGATATGAGCTTGTCTGTTTATGAGACGCCCTATGCGTAGTAAAATGGAGAGGGGGGGGGGGATTGGGTGGGGACCATGCAGTGCGCCGCACATGGACCAATCCGCAACCATTTCTTCATTTGCCAGTGTGTGGAGCAGCACCCATGATTGGTTCTGTGTATGAGGAGGAATAGCCTTCTGATTGGTCAGTTTTAAACACTGGACTTCGGCCGATATTACTAATTTTTAAACACGTGCTTACATACACTTGGGTCACTCATGCCTGTAGGGTAGCAAACCCAAATCAAATTTTTATTAACAAGGATACTATTATTTGGAAATTAACTTGGAATTTGAAGTAATCTGAGCATTATTGATGGAATCATAAGCAAAGAAAGGTCAGGAACTGTAAGGTACAAAGAAAACTGCTCTAATTTGCAGAGATAAATGCATGTTGAAATGTAATGATCAGTTAATGGCAGCAGTCAAGGCAGTGGTCAGATAAACTGCATCATTTTTCATTCAGCCTCAGTAGAGCCTGGTTTTTTTGTGTCCTCTGATGATCAGGCTCTTAACCGGAGGCCACTGTATTACAGTAAGAATCAGGCATTTAAGTGTGGCAGAGAACGTGAAGGAACAGTTCATTTTTTAATATTGATTGTATTAACGGTAAACTAATATTTTTTCACAGTTGCCATCAGAAGATGAACCTTTGCTGCTGAAACTCCGTGAAGAATCAAGGTAACTCTGGGTTTTATGTTGAACAAAGGAAGAGGGAAGATTAATAAAGTATTCCCAGCTTTTTTATCTTTCTTTTCTCTTCAGAAATAGTCTCTCTTACATCACACATCAGAGATATTGATTTGCCTATTTGTAGAATTGAAATATCTAGCCTGTGCTATCAGTTGAAAGTCCATGATATTTTAAAGCTGTTTGAGGTTTATATTATATGCAGGAAAGAACTAGATTTCTGACACTTTTTACAATTTGACCAATACATATAACTAATCTCTCTCAGTAGTATGAATTCACGCCAGTCTCATGTCAGGTTTTAGGTTTCAAATTTACAAACTAAACTTCTCAGTTGTTGATAAACTTTGAATGTTCCAAAATGTAGAACCGAAAAGCTATAATTTTTTTATATTTGATTTGTAAGTATGAAAATATTTGAATTAGAGTTTCAGAATGATTTTAAATCCTGCATTTTTTTTTTTTTTGTTTCCTTATTTTTACTCTATTAGAGCCTTATTCCTGCAAAGAAGAAGTCGAGAACTGCTGGACAATGATGAACTTCAGGTAAATATTGATATTACGTACAGTTTTCAATGTGAAATGAGTGAAACTAACTAGTACACCTGCTGCTTTGAAATGAAATAATAATAATAATAAAGGTCATTTATATAGTGGCTCACCCCCACAGGGCTCGAAGTGCTTTGCAGAACTAAAATGCTTAGCAGCCACACACTAAATATGCCTGAAAACAAACAGGGGCAATAACATACGTACATATTTATAAAATGGTATACAGACATGACTCAAGACATGCTCACAACATAATCCTGTAATACAATTCAAACGCATATGTAAGTTTGTAGACATGACTGACAGCCCTCTCACAGGAAAGACTTGAAAACATTACTCAGGCAGATACTTGTTGAACAGGTATGTTTTAACTGTCGTTTAAAACTCTCCAGGCTTGAACAATTACGAATGCCTGCAGGCAATGCATTCCAGATTAAGGACCCTGCATATGAAAATGGGAATGAGGAATAGAGAAGTGGTTAAGACTCTTAGCTCTCAAATTTCTGGACAGCACACATAGATAAGCTGGCGTGGTAGACTTCTGAATGCGAAAACAGAAAGTTGCCACTTGTATTCAATCCTGGCTTTTATGGGTAACCAAAGAATGATCTGAGTAAAGGAGTGCTGTGGTGGTACCTCGAGATTCTAAAGGCTAAGCGGGCTGCATTGTTTTGTACCCTTTGAAGTTTAATAAGCCTACCATCCTGCAGCCCTGAAATGATAAAGTATGCGCATTATTTAAAGGTGATCTAAGACTGCTACCAAGAATGTATATATATATATATGGTGTAAAATTTCCCTGGCTTTTCAAAAACTCATGCTATATCATCTTGTCTCACATTTTGGAACGTGTAGAAAAAAAATATAGATAATATATATTGAAATGTGTGATTCCTACAGAGTTGTTGCTGGTGCTGTGGTGTCTGTGTGGCTTTTTAACATTTCAGAAAACCCCAAAACAAAATGTCTCGCAGCCAGTCAAAATGAGATGTATGTCGAACTTTCACTAAATGAGTTTTTTGGTGTCATGTGAAAGCTTATTTCATACCCTGTCAGGTGGTGAAAAAAGTTTTGAGCTGGTTTTATTCTAACCAGAGATATTGCAGTTTAAAGAGACAAACTGGCCCCCCAATCAATGACAGAAATCCTGAGAAAATCGTTTAAATAAAGGGTCTAACTCATAAATCTACTTACCTCCCATTAAAACACAATTTTAATGAAGAAATATTTATAAATCGAGGGTAAGACCGATGCTATCATGTTCAGAGATGAATGCACTTTTGATTT
>JBCAUA010070024.1:0-11051 GCA_038406235.1 Peronia verruculata
GATAGATAGATAGATAGATAGATAGATAGATAGATAGATAGATAGATAGATAGATAGATAAGATAGATAGATAGATAAGATAGATAGATAGAATACACATCCTTAGAACTCCTTTTCATCACTCAACGCCTTCTGTCGAAGTAAGTTAGCTTTACCAAGAGGTTTCCATTTGAGAAGGATCTCGACACTATACAAACTAACTGATGAATGCCATTTGATCGGCCTATCTTTTCTTCATTCTCACAGCGGTCACTGAGTTCAAGCAAACTAAACGAGAAAAGGATTCCTTGTAAGAATGATGGACAGGCTATTCCCAGTAGGTTAGAGAGGCCCTAGAGATGTGGGCCGAGCATTCTACTGTCATGCAGCAACCCCGGTTGTTATGTCAAAGGTCAACTTGGTTAGCTTGATTATTTGATAGAAACATTTTGAATTTCAAGAGAGAAAGACTGTCAACCAGCAACTAATTTAATGTGAGGAAATAAGCAAGCCACAAAGACGAAAATGTAAAGAAAGTTGAACTTGATGAAAGTACCGAGTCCTCCTCCGTGCAAACCGTATTCATCATCAGTTTTGTGTTTATTTTACTTTATCTTTTCAATCTCGAGAGATGTCCCCGATGCAAATTTATTTACTCCAAAAACTGGTGTTTTCTATCGCTTTAAACACATCGCTTTAACTTTGACGTTGTAAATAGAAAAGATGGTGTTGGGAATTAGCTTTTTTTTTTATTATTATTTATTTTGTTTGAAAATTATTTTGTTTTCGGTCATGGATAGATGAATAAGCCCTTGTACTGATAAATCACTTGACGAAAGGACGGATGGATGGATGGATGAATGCATGGACAGGCGGGTGGATGGATGGCTGGATGGCTGGATGGATGGATGGATGGATGGATGAATAGAAAATGGTAATTTCAATTAACATGGAAGAATGCCTTTGTGCATGTATGCATGCATAGGAGAATGTGTGTGGCAAAGAAACAAATATGTGATCTGCGTATTGAAATTCTAATCACGATATTCTGAATTCCAAATCTGCAAGTAAGATATTCGATTTTTGTATACGTTTGCCTGTCTTTGTCAAATAATATCAATCTTTATACTTTTTTGTCGCATTCTATTTGGGGTAATTCCATGCCGTAATGAAAATTTTAGCAATCTGCTGCTCATGCTAGGTTCTAGCCGATTACATACTTCTTCTCTGGAAGAAAAATGACATGTGATCGTATCAGTGTGTGTAATGGAAAACATTGGAGGTAACATGGCTATATGAGTTGCGGCCGAGTCTGAGACAATAGATATCTTGAGAAGAAAGAGGTGCAGAAGATGTGATGCCGGACGACGGAAAAAAGGAAGATCGTTGTGACCAGCTTTATTACTTCCCTTTGTTAGCCACAAGAGATGTTAAAGTAAAAGTAAAGTAAAAGCACCCTCCTTTGACCCCCAAGAGGAGAAATTGGATTGGCCATTTCAGACCGCGTCTCCGCAGTGCAGCGCCACTGTACATCCCCAAAAATACATCAGGTACCCGTTTTACAGGTGGGTGGGCTAGAGAAAATTGTGTGATAAGTGTCTTTCTTAAGGATAAAACATGCAACCGTTGCGATTCGAACCACTGACCTCTGCTTCCAAGGGCCGCAGCACAAATCACTGAGCTAACACGCCACACAATCAATCTTTACTTATCAATGTAAAGAAGGGAAAAAAATCATATTTGTATCCTTTGCTTGAAACATAGCTCATGAAAAATGTATAAAAAATATTTTTTAAAACAACAACAACAACAAACAAACAAAATGTGGTGTAATGAAAATATTTTCTTCTTAACGTTATAATTTTATCTTTTTTTTTTTTTTCACTCTTTTGAATGGCATAAAGTAAATTTTTTTTTTTGTTTTTCTTCTTTACACTGCTTGCTCAACCCCTCCTGTTTCTCGGAAAGGGAAATGATAGAACTACTATTAGAAAGGATCCCCTATTAGAGGCAGGCCTCGTGAGCAACCAGCTGACAGTTGACAGACATTGATAAGGATGCGAAGAGAGGAGCAGTTGCGGCCATGTTCCCTCTGCGATGAGACCTATTCTGCAGCCCACCATCTGAACCAAGAAACCGAATTCTAAAACTTAGCTTACAAATAATTGCAATAGCTGACACGCTCTGGAATTGGGTCCCGGCTGACGGAGTCGATTTGTGGGACTGAATGCGGCCCCATCTATCACAATGTGATTGTACAGGAAAGGTCAGTGGCCTGTGCCAAACAGGCGTCAGCATTCGACATAGCCGGGTTAGTTCGTGACTGATATAATTATTTAACAGCAGGCCTATGTGTCCGATATAGTTCAGTCTAATTACCGATGGTCTAAATAAATGCATAGAATCCTGATGGACCACTTTAATGGAAGGACCGCCACTAGAAAACGAAATCAAAAGGGAGTTAGAAATCAAAAGAAGGTGAGAGTGTTAAAAAAAAGAGGGGGGGGGGGGAGGGAGGAATAACCAAAGAAAGAAAAAGAAGGAAAGAAGGGAGAAAGAAGTTTAGCTTGGTGGAAATGAGGCAACATAGAACAAAATGTCACAACGCACACAAAAGGGCAAGTATCAGCCATCAGCCAGCTTATACATAGGACGTTTTGCTCTAAAGAATCATATTTGATCTATAAGTGAACCTTTAATTTCTTTTTTTTTTGGGGGGGGGGGGTCCAGGTGGTGCCCTTCTACTTCTACACTACACGCATAAAGACCAGTATTATCTTGCAGATGAACAGCTTATTTGCCCAATATAAACAGATTAAACGTTAGTTTACGCCTTTTAGCCAACGGCGTGATAATAATGGAAACATCAAAGGGATCTGACCGCAGAAAAATACTGCTGACATGTAGGTTGCCTATTCAGTTATCCTTGCTATAAATGTGAGATGGTATTGAGTACCTTTGCTAATCTGGTTGAGAAAAAAAAAAAAAGACATACAATATAGACCATGAAAAAGTAGATAACAAAACAAAACAAAACAAAACAAAAAAACACACACACACACACATACACACACACACACACACAACTGGGATCAACCATATTTATGATTGTTTCAGCCGAGTCTGCGTAAAATAATTCCCTCTAGGTATTGGAATGAAATGAATTCACAAATGTGCCATGTTCATGCTTTCAGGTGAAATCAGTTTATTGACTTCTTTTGAAGTCAGAACCAGCATTTTGTATCAGAAGGTTTTGCGAATAACCCTCCCTTGAATCTATTTTTTCCCCGTGTGACAAAAGACGGCGGAAAATAATTTAGACTTCACAGGGCTTTGACTTCAAGAGGCGGAGCATTGCCATGAATCAATCGGCCCTTTCGTAAGAGCTGGGGTGGAATTATATTATGAGCGTCCTTATGTCTCCGTGTTAGAGGGGATGACTTTGTCAATCTCCCTTGAGGACATAACACTAACTGACTGATTCACTTAACTAGCAGACACTTAACTCACTAAGCAGAAAAACCCCTTGGCATAGGATGAATAGTTACCTTTTTTGCTTGGGTCGAAATCTCAATCACTACAAAGAGCGTACAACTAGCAGTCTTCTAGAACACATTCTTCTAAAGTTATTATGCGCTTATATATATATATATACATATTAATTATAAACTACATGCATTTTTTTTTCTTATTCTACTCATACAAAAGTTACGCATCGCAACTTATGAAATACCTGTATAGTGAACAATCATTTAACTGCACATGCTGATGAAGAGAGCCATGTGGACATTATCATTGTCTGATCATAGCAGCTCGATAAATGAACATCAGTTACATAAGTTCTTCCTTGTAGCTTCTATTCAATACCCGTCTCTCTTCTATTAGCAGTACTACTACTACTACTACTACTACTACTACTACTACTACTACTACTACTATTGCTACTGCTACTGTTACTACTGCTGCTGTTGCTTCTACTACTACTACTACTACTACTCCTATAACTACTACTGCTGCTGCTGCTACGTTTACAACTACCACTACTACTACTATTATGACTATTGCTACTACTGGTAGTGCTACTACTGTATTACAACTGCTACTACCACCACTACCATTACCCACTACTACTACTATTACTACTACTACTGCTGCTGCTACTGTTTACCACCACTACTATTATTACTACTACTACTACCACTACCACTACTACTACTATGTCTACTACTACAACTATCACAACCACAACTCCTACTTCTACAGCTACTTCCGCCGCCGTCGCTGCTGCTACTACTATTGTTAACACTATTACCACTGCTTCTGCTATTACTTCCGCTGCGACTTCGTACTTTCCTTAGCATGACGAAGTCTTGTTCTATCCATAGTGCTCACATTCGAATAAAATCCGTCCATCTGAGCCAAGCCTTTTCTACTCATTCTCACATTCATGATAAAAGTACAAACTATGTCCCATTTCTCTTGTTCATCTTCCTTCTCTTGACAGAGCTCGGCACGTCTCTTCACCCTCTGTCATTAGATCCCGAAGTAGCTTGATTTGGCTCTGTGATTTCCATCTTCTTAAAGAAATTGACAAACAGACCTGCCGGCCCTGAGGTAATAGTTGTACCAAAAAGGCCCGCACTGCATGAGGGATAGACAAGGTGAAAGAGAAAGTGATGGGAGAGTAGGGGATAATAGAGAGACTGAGACATAGGAGATAGAGAGGAGGGAGGAAGGAAAAGAAAAGAGAGACAGAGAGACTGTAACAAACAGAAAGACTGTAGCAGACAGAAAGACTGTAACTGACAGAGAGAGACTATAACAGAGAGAGACTGTAACAGACAGAGAGAGACTATAACAGAGAGAGACTGTAACAGACAAAGACAGTAACAGACAGAGAGGCTGTAACAGACAGACAGACTATAACAGACAGAGAGACTGCAGCAGACAGAAAGAATGTAAGTGACAGAAAGACTAAAACTGACAGAAAGAGTGTAACAGACAGAAAGACTGTAACTGACAGAAAGACTGTTACTGACAAATACAAAAATAGGACAGTTGAGAATGGTTAGGAGAAGAAGAGAGGCGATTGGGAACAAGAGAGAGAGAGAACGACTGAGAGACAAAGAGAAGGAAAGGAAGAGAGAGCAGGGAGAAAAAAAAGTGAAAAGAGGGCGTATGAGAGAAAGAAAAAAAGGAAGAGAAAAAAAAAGGAAGAAAGGACGAGCTGTCAGGGTAAAGATGGGAAACGAAAGAGAGAGAGAGAAAGATAGCAAGAAATACATGAGAAAACGTACAAAGAGCAAAAGAGGAAAGAAGCAGAACATCAGACTTTTACCCCCAAACCATCCTCATTGCGTCAGTATTTAAGGCAGAGCCGAATTCTCGTGTGCAAACGTGGGACGCGGTGGTCATGTGGTATGGCCTCTGCTCAAGGAGAAAACAGCCCGGAATCGTCTCGTGGGTCCTGCATCGTGGGGAGGACGGACACGAAGATCGAAAACCCGCATTTTTTCAGTGACTCAACGGTCCCTTAGCTTCCTGTGGGTACGAAAACCGACGTCTAGTATTCTCGGATAAGGGCGAATATATTTCGGAGATCCCGTGTGTACGTTACGCACACTAAAGAATCCTGGGCAGTTCAAAATCGATGGAAGAGTGGGCCTGAGTGCCACTGTCCGGGCAAAAATGTCCAGATTCCAAATTTCTACCTTCAAAATTGTTCAGCAAAAATTGACAACTTCTAAATAGCCGAGTTAATCCTACTTTTTAAGGATTGAAAGGTTTAAGAAAAACAAACTAATGTGCAAATGCTAAAGTCAGACCTGGGCTCTGGAATAATCGACAACATGCAACACCATTGCAGCAGATGGTTTTAATGATCGAATATTTATCTAAATCCACACTCAGTGCCGAGCAAGAGCAGCTTTTTCAACCTACAGTGAGGGGAGGAAAAAATAAGGACAACAAGAGCACATTCCTTTTTGTTTGAGTGATTTCTTACTTTGAGGATGGTCCCATCATGGCCTTAGAACAGTTTCATTGAAAAGGGGGGGGGGGTGTCTTGAAATATGGATATTACTCTAATCATGGGATTGTGGGGTTTTGTTTTCTCTTAAAAGGTCGGCTTTTTCTGAGTATAAAAATGGTATCGAAAGTGGGTAAGCCCATTCTTATGTGTTTGACCCATGGTCATTCAACGGCAAACCTAGCCTACTGTCAACCAGAATTTGACAATCTCTGGCTGCTACATGCAGTGGTGGATCATCATTTCATTTTGTTGTTGTTGTTGTTGTTATTGTTGTTGTTGTTGATGATTATATGGTGGCAAAGAGAGCATAAAATATTTGATTATAACCTTCTCTAGCAGTATCATGAGCTGGATGATGGATAGTCGATGACCACTCAAAGATGAAAAAAAAAAACCTGCTGATTAGGCAGATTATCAGTAGCAGGCGCTCAAGAATGAACTTTTCCAGGTCCTATAAATAGTAAATCTTTCCTTTATTTCTGCTACCTCAGAATTTCGTTGTGGACTGTATGCCACAGTAAAGGGATCAAAAAAATTCTTGGTCTGGACAGAAAAAGATATAGCCCCTCGAGAACGCGGAAGTGGCTTATGGGAGCAAAATTCGAGAAAAATTATGCCCAGAAAGCCAGGCGAAAGGGTAAAAAAAAAAAGTCATGGAGAGAGGCCTGTGTGTAAAAAAAAAAAAAAGATGTTTTGAGGACAGAAACCGAATAAAAAAAAACTCACCATGTCAACAAAAACAGACAAAGAAACTTTAAACGTGTTTTTCTCCAAATATATTTCCTTGTCAGTATTTTGCTGTCTACGTTTTTATTTCTAAACCGACTCCAGTCACATTTAGCATTCATCATTATTTTTCATAACAAAGCCAAAAACGCACAGTGTGTGTGTGTGTGTGTGTGTGTGTGTGTGTGTGTGTGTGTGTGTGTGTGTGTGTGTGTGCGTGAAAATTACGAAATTTGAAATTTCACTACACGGCATTTTAAAAAATTTCTGAAAAAATTTCTTTTGCACACAAAGGCCTAACAATATGTAACTAGAGATATGCGATCTATTAAACAAGGCGTTCACCAAGTTTCATCAACGTTTCTTAAAATTTGGAGGACTTGATACATTTTGAAGTTAGCCGTTTTAGAGATGCCAAATTCAAGACGGCCGCGTTGCCATGGCAACCATTTGAAAACGCTGATTCACTGTTTTCCTCTAACATTCCGAATTCGATGGAAAAGATGAAAATAGCCTATCTTTAATAATGTTTTAAAAATCACTTTCAGCCTCCCCCCCCCCCCCCATTTGCATGGATATCATGTCCCTTTCCCTTTTAGTCACATTTTCTTTAAATGGCCACCTGTAAAAAAAAAAAAAATCGGTTTCATTTTCGCATGTGTATATCATTTTGCAAAAGAGTGAAATGTAAGATTTTTACGGGTCTATAAATCTGAATGTTTCAGAACATTACATCAGTTGGACTTATTTGGCATCGTACAAATTAGTCTGAAGCTTTATTTATTCTTTACAACATACAGTTATATCCCATCTAGCCACACTAGCGCCGCCAGCAGCTGTGAGACAGAACACGCCAAAGGTGCCTGTTGCTTTAAGTGTTGCAGTCGTGATGCTGCGATATCCCTGGCTTTGGGAACAGCTCTGATTTCCGGCCAGGCAAAGTCAGTTTCTTAGCTTTCTTTCCAACGTTCTTGTCCACAGCATGTTGCCCGCACTGAACTTCCTGAAAGAGTGTACTGTTAACAACCAAGCAGAAGAACAAAGTGTGAGTGCCCTGTGCATAGCATCATGCTACGCCCTAACTTCCCGGCTGCTGGCGATCTAAGGTACTCGTCATAGTGGCTTCTGTACTTAGGTTATTATTTGTTATATGTTGTCAGAAGTCCATCAATAATATTATACAAAATAGGCGTGGGTTATATAATTTATTTCACACCCTCTATTTAGGCCTGATTTTCCTGATCGTCAATGGGTTTTTAGCATTCTTCAATACTCCATTGTTACCATTCGACCAGTAACCTAAACAAAATTGAAACGTATAGAGAACACATTTGAGAAGTAAATATATAACTTAAGCTCATTTCTGGAGGAAAATGAAGAAGGGCATGAAATTTAACCAAATGAGCTTTAGAAATCTAAACGCAATTTCCTGACAAATAGGCACCCGCCCATGAACCGAAGGCCTGTCAGATCTTCAGAAGTTATATTCCGAGTAAGTGTTTCTCTTCCACGACGACTTGTTTCAACATATTTTTCATGTTCAGAGTATGCCTTCATCATGACGGACATAATGTATATAGGCCGATGGGATTATCTTTTATGCCCACTTATCTTAAAAATTCACTCTAAAAATATTGAAAGGAGAGACGGTCATATTATTATCAATCTTTCTTATAGCCTGTAGTTCCAAGTGTGTAACGAATAACAGAATTCCAGTCACAGACTAGGCAGCTTTTGATAAAAAACATGGTGTCATGTGAAGTTAAGAAAGGAGAGGTGATTATGCTACTGTGTATTTGATAGGCAAGGTCTTAAACTGGATTATTCAGCCTCTTCTACTTATCCAGAGTTACTGGAAATGTCACATATTGCCTAACAGTATGCCTTGTCACGGCGTGAACGGTGTCAGTCAGTAGATAACCCAACACTGTTAATCAAATTCTCTGCTCTCAACACTGGCTCTGAGTCAAGACAGCATGAAAGAGTGTAACATTTGATTTCTGGTCGATCATTCAATTCTCTCTGCCGAGTTTTCACGACAGTATAGAGAAACGGTTCATGTTGCTTCTTGTTCAAATAAGAACAAGTTTGGGACAGATATTTCCCCCTTGGCTTCTAGAAACAAAAGTCATCCATAAGACTAGACGAATATTCCCAACGGATTTCAGTTTTCTAGTGTTACCCTTGAACAGACGTCCATAGCGGCGAAATAAATATGCTCTGTTTGCATAGGCGACCAGGAGAACTCTTGGAGTTCTCACATAATGTTGAGATATCCCAGGGGAAATGAACTCAGCTTTTGTATTTGTGGGACAAGTCCCAAATGAGACGTTCTCCCCCCACATACAGAGACAACATTCGTGAGAGTTGCCATCTCGGCTGACAGGTTCTATCATTTTTACATTTTTAATCGCGTTGCGTTTGTTACGTGTTTTCCTTGAAGAGATGGCCATAACATGACATTTGCATGCATTCATCTTTTTCCGCATTTTCTTTTTTTTGGGGGGGGGGAGGGGGGAGGACAGACACACGCAGGAGTAAAGTATGGAAGAACTACAACAGGTCAAACTCTTATTGATTCCAACACCACAATCAATGCTGTTTCACACTGACGGTATTAACACTGAACTACAAACACGTGATTGTTCAAATCAATGACAACCTCCCCCCCCCCTCCCTTCCTTCCATCCCCACCCCCATCATACCCTCCTCTCCTCCTCCTCTACCAACCGATACAAAAGAAAAGAAAACAGAAAAGCATAGGTAGGCATAGTAACTAACCAAGACAAATCAAAACAAACAAAAGAAAGAAGGACGTGACAACTTCACCCTCTTCATTCAGATAATTGCTTCAGTTTTTTGTTTGTTTGTTTTGTTTTGTTTTGTTTTTTGTTTGTTTGTTTATTTATTTGTTTGTTTGTTGTCTTTTTTGTGTGTGTGTGTTTTTGTCTTCCTTTTTTTAAGTTAAAAGGGAAAAACATTTTCAATTCAACATCACATACGGACGACGTTTCTCTTGAAGTTCAAAGTTAGAAGCAGTGCTCTAAGGAAAGAAAATTAGTAAAGCACACAAACTATTCAGTTATACGTTCTTTAAACGTCTTTCAACCTCCCGATGGAGGTTATAGGCTGAATTCAACTTAGCCAAAAATGAGTTAGCAAACCATCGCATGAGCTTGACAATCCAATATGGTTTCTATCTACTCCAGCGCCAAATTATTTTCTTTGCTGACTCCATTGTGACCTCATTTCTGCAATGTAGCTGTTTTTTAATTAATTAATTTGTTTGGGCCTTTCAACCTCTTCTAAAGAAGTTATCTCGGCCTTTATTGTGATCATGTCAGGCCGTGTCAAAGTTGGCAGTCTCTGTGTGTTGTGTCTGGTGTTGTCCACTTCCGTTGTTTCTCTGCTGGCCGTTTTCATTCCTGTTGTTGGCAAAGCCCAAGCGTCTCTTACTCACACGTACCAATACTAAAATGCCAAAAGGTAAAAACAGGGCTCGAGGACTTTATTAGTTAACTATAAAATGTAACTGTAAATGTGCTGATCCAACTTTATATAAAAATCCAACCCAACTTCATTTCTTCTAGGACAATATAAATGTAGTTGGGGAAAAAAAATCTCAATAAATATGTTGCGACCAAAAATCAATCAATTTTTTAAGTCTCTTTCAGCCAGTGGAAACCTTTGTCTGTGTGATAAAAAAAGAAAGTTCATTCAGAATAACACTAAAATGTATTAATTGTCCTAAATTATATAACCCACATGTCTCTTCGTCAGGGTTAGGACGTCCTCTGAGTAGAAACCTCTTCTAACGAAATATGTGTAAGTATGTGAGTCTCCCTCCCTCCCTCTCTTTCTCTCTCTCTCTCTCTGCGTGTGTGTGTGTGATGTGTGTGTGTGAGGGGGGATGGGTGGGTGGGTGTGAGTGTGAGTGTGTTGTCGTTTGTAAAATAATAATACACGGTTAGAGGAAGGAAAAAAGTGAAAGAGCCCTCTCAAGTCTTTATTTGGGCATTTTTGCGATCGCTCTATCACAGACACGGCAGCCATGTCTTCCGTTCGGACCCCTCACGGAAATAGATGCCCTCCACAGCATCACTCCAGAGACTAGCAATGCATTCACCGAGCCTCTTAGAGAGGCGCATTCATCGGCTGTTCAATTATCTAGTCAGCACAAGGAATGACGTTAAACTGGTAAAAGTGTTCAAGAATAATCGAGGACTTCTTCACTGTAGAGCATTATCTATCTATCTATCTATCTATCTATCTATCTATCTATCTATCTATCTATCTATCTATCTATCTATCTATC
>JBCAUA010070044.1:0-11050 GCA_038406235.1 Peronia verruculata
GTTTAAGGCTGTTCTAAAATTGCCCTATGTGTGACAATCTTATGGTCGACCTTTTGAGAATGGCTCATATACATGTATCTAGCTTGGGATATTCGGTACCTCTTCTTTGCTCTCAAACAGACAAGATTCCCAGTTCTCCTGGCATTGTTTCTGTTTGTACTTTTCTGGTACATGTATACACTTGCATATGTCTAAATGAAAGTACACTATGTGTACGGAGGCTTCTTCAGGTTTCTCTTTGGCAATCAGGACGAAATCTGTTAGTTGTGGAAGGTCAAATGTGCTCTCTTGTTGATATAAGCCTACCCATATCGGATTTCTCTTTCAGTGACATCTTGATGTCAGTGTCAAGCAATCGATGTTTGTTTAAGTTTGAGCCATAGCGTACTTTGATATTGAGCCAGTCACAGCATGTCTTTTTGACTACATGAAGATATGCTGGGAGGCTCTATTTGGGCAATGGAGGATTCATAGAGGATGTTCGCCATGGTACTCTCTCTTGCTGGGTATATATGTACAATGCAAGACATATGCTGGGGTGGCTTCATATGGGCAATGGAGGGTTCATTGGGCTGGTGTGCCTCTTCAGGCTTTTAGGCCCCTTCTGTAATGAATGTTTTTTAGTATTTTTGCACACAACACATTCAATGGGAAAAAAATCCAAAAGAAAACAATCTGAGGAAACTCTTTTATTTTCAAACCAAAAAGACACAAAAGAAGGAAAACAATTGACAAATGCAATTAGTTTATAAAGAAAAATGAACACTGAGCATGGTAATTTCCCGCAGGATATCAATCTGTTATTACTGTTAACATGAAAAAACATGTACAGTGGAGTTGAGTTTCAAGAAAAATGACACATGGAGCACATATATGATTATGTACATGCACTTGGAAGTTATGAAAAATATCAACAAATATATGTAGATCTTTGGTAGCAATTATTAATTCAATCATGAAAAGTATAATCAAACATTAAATCATTTCACTGATCATGTTACGTTTTCTGTATGTCTTGCAACCTTGCACAGATCATGTGAAAAAAAAATGCAACATATGTCTAGTATTAGCACATTAGTACTTAGATCCATCATTCATGATAACCTCCAAAGACGTTTATATAACGTAACGTAATCATTCATGTTACAAAAAAATGTAAAATTAGACAAAAAAGCAAAAATATAGATGTATTTCGCATCTGTTATTTTTATAAAAAATATGACAATATACATGTATTTTAAACTACATATCATCACCTCAGTGCAAGACTCCGCTATAGATCGTTGACTTATGATGCTTCGCTTCCACGTCCGCCCCACATTCCACTGTTTACATTTCAAGCACGGAAGTAAATCACTTATGACGTTTTGCTTCCGCGTCCACCCACCAAAAATTCGCATCCAAACACGGAAGTAAACACGAACATGGAAAGGATCTATACACCACGTTTTCAGAAACTGATGTTTTGGCATTTTACTTGATTACAAGCGCATTCTGTGTGCTTTGTCAAAATATCAACTCTGTAAGAAAAATAGTATCGAAGTTGCAAGAATCCACTCTTGTGATTGTCAAAACCTTCTGATCAAATTCTGCTAAGGGACTAGGGCGTACGTACTCTTGCACAATTTGTGAATGAGCGAATAATTCCACTAAAGGTATAAGTATAAGGCAGAATTTTGCAGTGAAAAACAACAGATAGGAGCCTTCTAAATCTGCTATACACCCATAGCGGATTTTGTTTTCAGTGACATCTTGATGTCAGTGTCAAGCAATCGATGTTTGTTTAAGCCACAGCGTACTTTGATTTTTGAGCCAGTCACAGCAGGTCTTTTTGACTACATGAAGAATCAAGCAGCAAAGGGCAAGAAGGACATTCACATCTTTTCCGACAATTGCAGTGGACAGAATCAAAGTAGGCAGACGGCGATTGTGATATGGTTCGCACGAAGGCACTTCAACCTTAACAAAGTGTGCCACACCTTCTTAGAAAAGGGACATGCGGAGACAGAAAATTACTCAGCACATGTCACGATTGAGAGGGCCACTCGACCCATCGAGCTGTAGACTCCCCAGCAGTGGTATACAGCTGTCAGAGCCACATATGTATCCAAGCAACTTTATGTCATGAAAGAGATGCTTGGTGAAATGTTCAAACAGTGTAAAATATCTGTCTACCTCTGACAATGGGGAGAGGGTGATATGGAGCCAAAGAAGGCAGCTGGTGGCTTCAAAAGATGATCCAAATGCCATCAGCATCTCCACTGCCTGTGAACAGTGATGGTGTCACACAGCGGCTAGATCTGTTATTGTCGCAATAGAAAGTCTGGTAAATTGTTCAGTCCATCAGTGCCACTTGTCACAGTTGCGATGTCATCAAAACCTGGACTAAATCCAGCCAAGGAGGCAGCACAATAGAGCAAGAGCAAAACAGATTGAAGTCAAACGCAAACAGCTTTGTACTTGCTTCTTATGTTGTAATCACTCTATAATAAATTGATGTCAACTTTTCATTATGATGCTGAATGCCCATCTTCATTTCTTTGCTCATCATAGTTTTCCTGAATTTCATCTATACACTTCAACAGTTTAATCATCTTTTCTTAACTATGGACAGGACTATTCCGCTGTGCACTTTACTTTTCTGGTATTCTTCAAATCTTAAAGCAGAAAAATTGTTTAACAATTCAATTCCATGTATTTGTAGAACTAGGCATAGATCGAGTACACATTTTGTGTTGGTGTGCACTGTTAATTCACAGACTCACAGAAAAGTGAAACCCTCTGCTGTTTATGTTGGTGGTAAAGCACCTTTTAATTTGAAACTAAATTAATATGCAAATGGTTATTTAATCTGCTCCTACATTTCAGTGGTAATATGTAGGCTGTTTATGCTCGTTTTCTATCCTCGTTGTAGAAGCACACCAATAAGATTGTTTCCTGTTGTTCTTATTGATTGAATCTTGTAATAGAGAAACTCAAACCGATTTTCCTACTTTTTTTGAATAACTAAATAGCCCATTTCAACGAAGTTTTCTTTCATTCCAGTTCACACTTCTGCATTTGGAACGTTATTTAAAACTTATATACAAAGAAAGTCTCCTGAGTTTGTTTCTTTTTTTTCTGTAATGCCGCGTTTGGTTCATTGCCTATGCATGCTACCTAGTAGCTAAATGTTTTCGTTAATGTAAGGGCAATGGTACCTATCTTTGAGAGCCTTTCAATTGATCCCTTAATTCTTCAAAGGGTGCAATGCAGTCCTAATAGCATTTCAAGGTTTTCTCAGCCTGGGAAAACTATGTCCTGGCATAAATAAAAAAACAAAGCTAAACGTACATGTCTTTAAAACACAGCCGCTAGCCATGAACACAAATTTAGTCAGTCTCTCAACTGCAAAATCTGTCATCCCACTCAGTCCACATATTCCTCATGGGAGAGAAGCGTGCACTTTGCATGAAAAAAAAAAAAAAAAAAACTATATGAAAGATTCAATGACAAAATCCGCCATTCATTACAGTGGTTTCTTTCACACAGTAAAGCGAGAGGTAAAGTCCACTGTATGCGACAAAACCAAAATATCTTGAAAACCCTCTACCTCATGTGGATTAAACACATCACAAAAAAAAAAAAAAAAACACTGCATCATATTGAGGGATCAGTCTCAGAAACTCAAATCAGCAAATCAGTTTTTTGCTTCTGAAAAATTCTGAAAATGGTGTATAATGGAGTCTTTCGCTCAGGTGAAGGATATACTTTCTGCAGATGCTCCTTATAACAAAAAAAATTTTCATAAACAAAATAATTACATACATGTAGATGTATACACTCTTATGTTCAGTCATCTGTCCTAAATCTTTTAAAATTCTCGGAATTCACACACTGAAAATGTGAATACCACAGTGCAATGTGAAATGTATTATGTCATGCCTATGCACGGGCATAGTATGTATAATGTTTTCATACAAAAGTGACTACTGCAACTGAACTCTAAATCGTTGCAATCCCTGCTTGACATTGAGTGCTTCGCACTTTAAACACACAAAAAATATGGCTAGCAGGACATGATTTAGTGTGACCATTCTTGCTGAGAAAGTTCAAAATGACATTGGATATAATATTTACTGTTCAGTTAAAGAGTGTTACCTCTTCTCAATCTCCAGCTTATGCTTGCCAGACATTGAAAATACAAAGGAGTTCTAAATGTGTCATTCTTGTAGGCAATAGCTTAAGTATATACTCTATCGCTAACATACAACATCCAACTGGTCATTCGTTCTATTCAGCTGCCTACACCTGTCACATCCAAGACTAGACTACTTTCTGCTGTCAAAAAAAATTTGCAATTGTACCATTCTGGCAGAAAATAATTATTAACCAAAAATCATGTTTCGAAATTTGCTGTAACTCTTATTCAACTCCTCAGCACGCCAATTCATCTCACAGTCTCATTCTTGCAAATTGATTTCAGATACCCATGTTAAATTACTGACCTGAACCCTGGTTTAAAACACATCATCAAAAACTCTCTCAAATCTTTATTTTCAGCACTCAATTCAGGCCATACAATATCGCAAAGTACATGTACAATATATGTTAAAAAAAAAACAACACTTTTGCACATAATTCTAAAAATAAGCTGAACTTAAAGAATAATGGTATAATATGTAATAAAAAAAAAAAAAATCATGATGTGGGTGCAACTCAACAAACATGAACTTGCCATTTCTCTCATTCAAGTTGTCAGCCCTTCATTCAAGTCATAAACAACATGTAACAAGTATATTTCTCAAAGTAAATGTATACAAAAGCATATTAAAAAACTAAACAAAAACAAAAAAATGTAATATAATTCCCTCATTTTTGAAAAGAACAGTCTGGAGTAATATAATAATACATAGCATGTAATAACTCGTTAACTGCCTTCTGATTCAACAAATAGTCATTTGAACTTCCTCAGATCTCCATTCTCAGCTCAACATTCAGGTCATAAAATGTGCTAAGTACAAGATTTTTAAAAAAAGCATGCAAATATCAATTTATAACTGTTCATAAATGAACAATAAACAGGAAGCTGGTAGACAACAGTGATACATCACTCAAAAGTCACCAGTAAAATTCAGCACCCTCTCAAATCTCAAGTTTAAATTCTTTGAACTTAAAATACACGGAAAATTAACCTCATGGAAATAACTCGGTGTATAAGGATAGCCAAAAAGTCTCAAATCTCCAGCTAAAAGTTTCTAAGAATAGCATGTGATGATGCAACTCCTTATGCACTGAAAGCAGTCCAAGAAAACTTGATATAGACTATAAGAGCAATCAGGGGGCGTGGCACTTATCTTATGGTCCAATAAAGTCGGAATCGGTAGGGATTTAAAATTCAAATAAAATTACAGACATGGGCAACTGATGCCCTGATTATAGGCTTTTTATTTTGATTGAATTTACAGTTACTTTTTTTTTTTTTAAATGCCAAACTATCATTCATTTTGTCAGCCATCACTTCCGTGTGGGACACATGACATGTTCAAAACACATTTTCTTTGAGTTTCAGTTTAAAGAGCCAAAATATCAGCATCGAGGTGCACATGCTGGCCAAAAAAATTTAAGTCACAGGACTCATATTTTAAAAAACCTCTGAAAGAGGCCGTGGGGTACCCAGCTAGTAGACTAATATGGCATTGATTGGCTGTTATTTAAATGTCACAGTTTTCAGTTTTACATTCATGTAGGTATGATATTTTATTTTCTACAAAGCTTTCTTTTTGGCTTCCCTTTTTCCTCTATTTTTAATACCTTCACTAGGTGTGGTGGTTATGTTAGATTCAGATTTTTCAGCCTTTGAATCGGCTGGAGGCTCAGCTGATGTTGTTGCTTCCTTATTCTCCCCCTTTAACTCTTCGTCTGGGCGAGGGGCAACTAAATCCTTGCAGTCTTCTTCCACAAATGGGCGAATCTCATTGAAGAGATACCACTTTCTTTTAAGCTCCATCCTTGGGAGCCGGATTTCGGTTGGTACAGCATTCGGCACCAGAACAGGAGCCTGCTCCTGACCTAAGTCAAACTCTTCAATTGGAGAGTCACAAAATTCTTGTGCCTTCACAACTGATGAGCCTGAAACAAAATGAAAGTGATTGTATTTTGACAAATTGGGCAGTTCCTTGAAGAAGGAAGAGAGAAAAGTTGCCCAGTCATAGAACGGAACAACAGTCTTGCCATCTGGTGTGACACACAGCTGTGGTACACTGACTCCTGGAATAGATTGTTCCATGACCTTGCAAACATCATCCAGACAATTGACTTTTGAGTTGCGAAACTGCCACTTAAAAAGACCCAAACACCAATCTGAAGTCAGTTTGGTATGGCCTGCGAAAACAAATGACAATGTAATTTCATGATGTCTTCCAGTTAACACACGCCACAGCAAGTACTGCAGCATCAAATTACTTTTGGTCATTTTACAGCAGTTGTCGGCATGTAGATGTGCTTCAGTTTCACCAAGACCATAATGATCAAAGTAGTAGTGGAGCATTGACAACACACCACTACCAGCCTTTTCAGTGCAACTTTCATCCATGAGGAAATTCACTTGTTTCTTCAGCCCTTCTGCATGAACCCCAAAGAGACCACATTTTCTGGGAGTTTTCAAGAGTACAGGACCAGGCTGCCGAGGGTCACATGGGTAATGAATTTGCTGGGCTAAATTGAATGAATAATGACTTTTGCCATGAAAGGAACAAGGTTCATTACTATCTAGTGATGCATCAGTTGGTCCATCACGCCTTGCTTCTTCACAAACTGAGGTGTACAGCGATCGTTCTTTCATAACTTGATCCAAGTGCGTCTTCATTTCATGCAATGTCAACATTTGAGTTTCCAATGACCTTCCAGTATTTTTAGTCACATTTAAGATATCCTGGTGGCAGTGTATACAGAGATCTGTCCTTGGTTTCCGACATCTTACAAATGGGAACCATTCATACCAAAATCTGTTAAATGTTACAAAGTCCATAACACGTGCTGAGGTGTGCTTGATTGCTGATGCATACTTTCCATAAACAAAACGTCTTGAACATTTTGCAGGCAGGAGCTTACACTGTGTCTTCCATGGCACATGACCTGGCAATATAATGGCATTTGCCTCAGCAAAATTTAGTATGAAATTATACATATGCCAATTGTCAGGAGACGACAAAGGATACTGAGGCCCTTGTTTTTTTGATTTAAGACCTGTTACCAAACCTGACATTTTATACTCTTTAATTAACTTTCGAAGTTTTGTCTCATCAGTTTGGTGCAAATGCATAAAAAAATGATGACAAATCTCATATCCCTGGTAACGATATGCGACTCGCTGCAGTCCACATGGTTTTGGCAATTTCTGTGATGTTGGGGTTTCTTGATCCAAATTAATGCAGCTTGAGATCTCTGATAGGAGGGCCAACTTTAGCAGGTGGGGGGTAAGATTGAGGTAGCTCAAAATGCTCTTTTGCACATCACCTGCCGAAAATCTTTTATAGCAAGGTTCTCCGTCAAACTTTTTGCAGTTGCATGGCTGGCCTGGGGGTAATCCTGGTGCATAGGTGCGAAACAGGAAGGGGCCCCGATGCTCTATCACGTCAAAGTCTTCTTCGTCATATTCATCTGGAAACAATGATAAGCACACAGACTAAAGTAATTATTATGCATGGGGGACTTTCGAAGAAAAAAAAAAAAAAAAGTAGTCCTTATGTTTCATATGATTTAGTTTAATCAGAATGCAATAGCATGACCAACCCTAAGATACAAATGTATTTATAATCAAAGGCTATACAAGTAAATAAACTTTGTAAAGCTCTCTGTCTTGTGATTTTTCAATAATGTATACATGTATTTTTCAAATGAACTACATCATTTTCAGTTCCTATATTAAACACAGAAGCAAAAATGTAAGAAAATTTTTGTGTAGGGGCACACTGGTCACAACCAATCTATCAAACTCAAAGCTCAACAAACCAAACATTCCACACACACAAATAATAGACAATACCCGGTACATGTATATTATGATCTTTTCATCACTCTTACTCTTAACATAATACATGTAATTACTTTCATATAGGCCTTACTGAAAAAAATAATAAAAAATGCCCCAGTTTAAAATGGAATGAGGAATGTAAGGTAAGACCAAGGTCAGAGTACACCTTAGGCTGGGGCCAGGGTGTATCTGTGTCTAACTCTCACACTGCAGACGCATAGTGTTATAGGACAAACTCATTTCATTGCCATGGATCTGCAGTGCGCCTGGGTCCGACCACGTGTCGGCTCACCTTTTACCTGCTGTGCTATTTTGCATCTTGCAACATGACAACATGAGGCTGTAGTCCGAGAGTTGGAAACACACTATACACTCTGGCCCCAGCCTGAGATGTACCACTAGGCTGGACCACATTTCAGGTAGGAGTGAGAGAAAGCAGAAATGAAGAGAAGCTGGGTGAACATCAATTATTACTAAAAGAAATACATGTATTTTTATCAGCATTTTGTGACATTTGACATTTTGTGTAAATTTCAAGTGTGATACTGATGTCAGTAGTGAGATGCTGAGAGCCATGCTGAACATTAGGACACTTGGATTACAGATTTACATGCCTGCTTACCAGAGGAATCCACAGACTCTTCAGTGGATGAGTCTTGCTCTTCATGAGGTGCTGGTAACATGCAAGCTCCTCGAGCTGCTTCATCTTCTGACTCTGTTTCTGAATCTGTGTCTACTTCCTCCCTTGCATTGTTGCCAGCAAAATAATCAGTGATCACTGCTCTCAAGACATCATTGTCAACTAAACCTCTCAGGCCCAATTCATCAGTCATCTTGAGATAACATTCTATCTCTTCAACTGTCTGTTTACGACGTGCTCTTGATCTAGACCTACTACTACTAGCTGACTGAGCCATAATAAACTATCAACCAGTCTTTTTGTTGGAGCTGATTATCACTTCTACAAAACTGTTCACTACTTCTACACATGGAAACAGTCCACTGTTTTAAATTAAAGCTATGTCCTCATTTCTTCTGCTGCTCGAAAGTGAAGAAAGATTCCCACAGTATCTCAGATGTCGGGGAAATTCTATGGGATGACTCAGTGATTCTGGGCTTATAGGATCACTCTATTGAAAATCTGAAAAATAGTTTGTCCTTCCCATTAGTGACTAGTTTATCTTGTAGAAAGCACTATTGAGTGGTAACACAATAGTAACATCCATAGATAAACAAAAAGGAAAAAGAAGAGGAATGGTGGAGCACTGGCAAATATCTGTTTCTTTATTCCATTTATTATATTTTGTTGTCCGGACTTTTATAAGATTTATGAGCGAAAACTAATAACTAGCCCAGTGTATTTGGAACTATAACAGCCAAGATAAAAATAATCAGTAAAATAGAAGAGGATAAACATTAAAAATCAGACAAAATGAAACTATGAAACTTACTTTTCTAATATTAAATCTCCCAGACTGATCACTTGCTTGCTCGAAGGTCGCTGACAAAATTCAGAAAAGCAGCAGAGAATAAGACCAAACTATGTACTTTCTTTTTTTTTAATCTTTTCTGGACATCCTCAAGACATTAATCCGATGATATTGATATAAAACGGTCAATTGATGAAAACAATATCATGTGATTAACAAGTGATTAACTGCAAGTTATTTTTGGAGATACGGTTTTGGAAGAGAACTGGATGAAGAACAAAAAAGGTTTTTGCCAGTGCTGTCACAAGTACAGCCTTGTTCCCTGTGTGCATTATAATTAAATGTAGCAATTCCTGATCTTTTAAGCGTATAGTTACATCAATACTGCTCAGCGCTTAAACGCCGTATGAGTTTTCACATAACAGTATCATTGTTGAAACCATGATATTGCTATGCTACCCCGTGGATAATCACATGAGTGACTCAAGTGTTTACAGATCGACCGAAGTAGCAAAACAGCTGACCAGTCGGAAGGATAAACTTACACCTCTTATCCACAAAGCCAATCACAAGTGCTGTCCCACGTGTCGGGAAACAAAGAAATGGTTACAAGTTAGTCAAACAAAGTGGCCTGATTTACAGTGATTATGCAGTCATACATCAACCATCACTTCCATTCCTTTGTCTACCTGTTCCCTCCACCTCGGACCCCATTTTATTGCACATCTAGCACTGTGCGTTTCTCTCAAGTGGATAGTATGGCGTGGAATTATACCATAAGTACTCAGATATCTTAGTGTAACACCGGGCTCTTAGATGGATTTTTTTGTTTGGAAGTGCCCAGATGCGGTTCTTAGAGGGCTAAATTATAGAGGAAAACTTCTGTTTCGTAGGAGAGGCGGGTTCTTAGATGGACCGGGCTCTTAGGCGGAGGGTTCTTAGGCGTGGACCACTGCATTTCTTTTTTTTTCAGATTAAGAAGTTTAGAAAGGCTAGCCTAAATTGTTGTTTTGTGAAAACAAAAAAATTTTTTTAGTATCTTGGTCGGAAGGTAGATCTAGATTAGATCTAAAAAAAAAAAGACCAAAAACGGCAGTATATCTTCATTGCCCGGGGCGACTTCCGACTCATTTGCCCTGGTGGTAAGACACAGATCTAGTTCTAAACCTAGATATATCTAGATCTAGATCTAAATAAAGAAGGCTTAGAAGTTTAGAAGGGTTGGAGTTAAGGGATTTGACTGAGCACAAGAGTCAGTCAGGGGGGCGCTTTTTCGTTTGTTATCCCAGGCCCTATTTCCACCTTAGTCCGCCATCTTGGATTGAATATGACGGGCGACTACCACTAGGAATCGAATAAAATAACTTGATACTCGGACCCCCGGGGTGTGAATAATCTGATCGCTCTTAGTAGTCTTAGGACCCCCTGTGTTCCAAGAGAACTCAAAATCCCAGTTACGGCAAAAAGATGGATGGATACTGCAATGATTATGCCTGGCTATTAACTCTAGAACTGCGACCCAGCCTAAGGGCTACAACGCCCTGCGGCGCGTCTTGCCGGGCTTGTCAATCTGGATCGCCAGCGCCAGTGCTTAGCCTCAGGGTGT
>JBCAUA010070064.1:0-11050 GCA_038406235.1 Peronia verruculata
TTGTAGGCATTATTTTTCTATTTCTCCAGAATTTCAGGAAATTTCTACTTGTGCTCAAATTTATCTCTCTTTAAAATGAACTTCGGTTGTATAAGGCATAACGCCAATAATTCTCAATCTACATACAATTGCCTGACTATGCCCTTAACTTTTATCCGAAATCAGAAGAATTCATTTGCCCGCCAGTATAATTTCAAAAATAAAAGAAACAAAAATAGCATTATAATGCACCATTATGTCCGATTGATGGTGATAAAGTTGAGAAAGCGAATCATAATATCCCAGATTATTATTTATAAGCTGTATGAAATGGAAATATACTGTCCACAGGGATGTCAATCTGTCTAAATGCAAAATAGGAAAAGTTCCTGATATATTCTTTAGCAACAAGTAACCTGAAGTACGTTAATGGTAAATAATGTCGGATTTGGGGCCAAAAGACAAATTACTGACAGCCAAAAAGTAGGAAATCCAACTAAAGTAGAAAATCTGACATCCCTGTATGCAGAATCCAGGTGAAATCAGAAGGTATCAACTGATGTTGAGGGCAATTGGATCCACTTCATTAACAATTTTGTTCATCTGAGTTGTCTCCGCAGTCGTTTTTTCCATCGCAAGCAGCTGCCAAAGGAATACACTTCATCACGCTTTTACACATATAGCGTTCTTTCCCACATGGTCCCGGGCCTGAAATGTCACAGAAAAAGTAACAGTTCAAATTCACCGAGGTCACACCTTTCAGAATACATGTACTAAGATGACAGCCTATCTCTGTAATGATAAGGATTTGAGACCCTGACAGGAAAATGGTTTGTATAAATACTCCCTAGGAAGCTAGGAACGTACCGTAATGTCTAATGTCTTATCTCTGTAATCATACGGATTTGAGACCCTAACAGGCAGACAGATTGTATAACTACCTCCTAGGAAACTGAGAACGTACCCTAATGTCTAATGTCTACGAGGAGAATGATTTAAACGACGATAGTTAAAGATATTTTTGCTTGCAAATGCTGACTTTAGATAATTAATCTTTCTATTCTTTCACCAAAATTAAGGGCTAGAGAGCTCTAGAGTGCAGGCTCTCAACTTTGAAAACTTGAGCTACTTATATGATATTGTTTTAATTCTTACCTTTAAGCAGAAATATCATCTGGGTGATCTTTTTAATGTAAGAAATCACACAATTTTTCTATAAAATAAGGGCCATAACAGTTTATATTGTGGAAACTGCAACCTAACATCGTGAATTATTTCCCTTGCAACACCATTTCATTTTAAATATTTCACGCTAGCAGAAAGACAAAGCATGTATCCAAAAAATGGGAGAAAAAAACTTAGTCTTACACACTCTCTCTCTCTCTCTCTTCGATCTAGCTATACTTATCTTTAAGAAAACAAAATATATTTCCTTATTTTTTTCCCTTTTTTTACATTTTTCCTCCTGCCCCCCCCCTCCCCCCACCCTTTTTTCACTTTTGTTTCTATTTGCTCTCTTCGACTCTTTAACATTTCAATGTCTTTATCCCCCCCTTTAACGCGTATCCTCTTTTTTTCCTCTCTACTAGCACCCTTTCTCTTTGGCCTTCTTGCCCTATCTCAAGATGAACATTTTATTTTACATGTAATACCTTGTCAACAATGCTCCGTTAAAGAAATAACAACAGCAACGCTATTCTAAGGCTGTATCAAGGAGCTTGTACTATTATACTGGAGAGCAGACTCATGTCATCGCCTTAACAAAACACCCTGTGCCTCGCCTGCCAACAGTGGACGCCATGACCAGGGAGGCGTTTCTAGTTTGCTATGCTTGGCGTCCTTTATGAACCACTGAGTTGGTCACTGATCTGATCCAGTGACTCTTTTCTTGTAAACAAACGGATTCATTTTTTTATTTAATTGAGAGGTACAGAAAGGACATAATACAGCAAACTTGCAATCATGAGATAATGATAACGTGAATCTCATTCATTTGTGAAACCATAAACACACGAACGGCGTTAACTAGGTGTCTTTCCCTCATGGGCATGGCTCCACACTCAGCATGTGTGACGTCATCACTCGGCTCTCCAGAAGCTTATTGGGTTGTATGAGCCCTTTATAAAAGACTACAAGAGAGGCTGTGGTCTCCGTGTGAGATTTCAAATTTTTTATATAGCCTGCGACTTAACGTCTGTGGCAATCATGCGTATGCAAAATTATTCTGAGCCAAATTTCATGTGGATCTATTCAGCAGTTTTCGAGTCCATATGGTGGTGTGGGTTTTATTGCAGATTTATAGTATAGGTATAATCACTATGAAAACTACTTGATAAATGAGGGAGAGAGAAAGAGAGAGAGAGAGAGAGAGGGAGAGAGAGAGGGAGAGAGAGACAGAGACAGAGAGAGAGAGAGCGGGAGAGAGAGAGAGAGCGAGAGCGGGAGAGACAGAGAGAGAGAGAGAGCGGGAGAGACAGAGAGAGAGAGAGGGAGAGACAGAGAGAGAGAGGGAGATAGAGAGAGAGCGAGAGTACACACAGACACACACACAGCGGTGGGAAAAAAAAATATTAAAACACGCACACACACAAAACATCAAACAACATAGTTACTGATAAGAACAAAAAATTAGTCCAAAAGAAAGAAGAAATATCTTACTGTGTACGGTGTTAAAATCCTTATCTGATTGCGTGGCCAAGGCGAGAAACAGAGAGAAACATCATACTACACACCTGCCTGTGTGCCAAATGTGTCAGCTGCCACATCTGTCTTGACATCTCTTGGTCACTTGTATCTTTTCATCTCTTTCTTTCAGCTCATATACGTATATATATTCATATTTCAATATTTTCAATTTTATTTGTTTGCTTCCTCGGCTGTCCATCACCCTGCTGTAGCTTTTTGTTGTTCTTAAGTTTCTATTTTTTCTATACATATACTTAAATTTAATATATATATATTTTGAGTCCCATTTCTCTTTGAGTGCACGACCTGGTGAGGTGTATAGATGTTACACTTGCTGCCCAGTGGAACACAGGAACACTCTGTTATTGTGGCGTGGGTCATCTCTATCTCTTTCTTTTCTCTTTTTTTTTTTTTTTCTATTCCTTTTTCAGGAGCATTTTTATCATGATTTTTTTTACTTTTCCTTTTTTTAACCTATTTCTTTTCGAAAAAGGAAACCATCTCCCTTTTCAACTTACTTTGTCACTTAAACACACACACACACACACACACACACACACACACACACACACACACACACACACACACACACACACACTCTGTCTCTCTCTCTCGGCAAAACTGTGTTGCATATGGATAAAAGACATGGGAGGGATAGTGAATAAATAAATAATACGCTCATGAAGTTTGCTACATTTTTCTTGAGTTTGCCTCGTTTATATATTTGTTAATATGAATATTATCTTACATTTATATTGCGTCTGGTCATCTTTTCCGTGAATGGAATTTACTCTTGCGGCGGAGTGACGTTTACCTTCATTTACAATAACATAACGAAGAATTAAATAGATAAATAAAAACAAAATAAAAACAATAAATTAAAAGTAATTGAATAAATAAATACATAAAAAGATAGATAATAAATAAATAAGTAAAGGTGAGATGGTATCACAAGACTAAAGACGGAAAGGAAGGAGAGGTGGGGGGGGGGAGGAGGGGGTGGAGGGCGAGTCACAGAATTTATAGATCTGCACACAACCTGTGGGCCTTACCCATAGCTGCTGCAGCGGAGCGTTCTTAGACAAGATAACCCAGTCCGGATGTCCATTGTCCACACCGCCCCTGCCTACCTCCCCCTTCTCTGCCCCCCCCCCCACCACCTCCCCCGTTGCCTTTGTATATGTTGTTTTGTTTTGTCAGTGGTTGATGTGGAACACATACGGACATGTGTAACTTTGTTGTCATCCGTGTGCATGCGTGGTGTGCATGAAACATACACAATATCTAGCCACCTGAAGGCACAAGCAGGTGTGCACAGGTAGGCTATGTCTGTACGGTGTCCATTGCTACTCTGCTCGGTGTCCCCAAAGCTGTACCCCTGACGTCATTTCCCGGCAAGTGTTTTGTTAAATTGTCCAGGTTATAAAACACAGGGGCTATGAAATAAATAAATGCATGCATGAGTGAATGAGTGAATGAATAACTGAATTAATGAATGCATGAACAAGAAGATAAAATAAACAAACTAAAAGGGGAAAAACTAAATTGATCACTCAGAAATGATGGCAGTCTTTACTTAAAAATGGATAGCATGAGTGCAAAGACATAAGCCAACATGAAGGGAACATTTCCCACAGATTCTTATGGAATAAATATGTCCCTTCGTGTCTAAATACACCGCAGTCAACTGGCATAAAGAAAATTCTTGCTTTATCTGGTGCCCAGCACAGTCAATTGTTCCCGGTTCCGGCAGCCCTGTTGGTTTTTCTTTATATCTTTGTGTTGATTAAAGTAAATCTTGTTGGAAATCGACAATTTTTTTTTTTTTTTTTACAAGACTCCATTGTACTGCGAAATAATAGTTTTTTTTTTTTTTAATTTGTTTTCTTTGAAGTAGGACACAATGAAGTGACAAGCTGACCTACCAAGTCTCCCCTCCCTCCCCTGCACCTTCCTGCCCCCTCCCTTCCCGCCCCATTTTCTGCTCTCGTGCTACTTACTATAGCTAGAAGTTGTACTCTGTTTTAGTTGGTTCTGCCAGCTTGTTTAAACTATCGCGTAAACGCCCAAAGTCTTGCAGGTTCGAACAGTTGGCAAAATCACACAGACAGGATAGGAAGACGATGTATCTCGCTCACGGTATTTCTCCGACCAGTTGTGAGAGCACTGAGAAGATGTAAAAGTCGGTCCTAATCGAGCTGGGCATTTTTTCCTCATAGGCTTTAAATTTTTGGTCTTGGTTGGTTGTCCGCTCTTCCGTTCGTTCGGTGGTTCTTTGTTGTTGTTGTTGTTGTTGTTGTTGTTGTTGTTGTTGTCCGTTCCTTTGTTTGCCAGTTTGATTCTCTGCTGTTTATTTGTCACACAAGCTGTCGTCAGTTATACTGGAGTTGGTACTTGGATGTCTTTCTGTTTCTCTACCACTGTCTTTATATCTCAGTCTCTCTGTCACAGTCACTGTTGTGCAGATGAGATAACCACCACGTTAGCAGGTTGAGAAGCTTACTTAAACCGTAACCTGTCACTGTCTCGTTTTATGCCACCGTCTCTCTATTTCTGTCTCTCTGTCTTTGACTCCGGCTCTCTGTTTCTGTCTTTATATATCCGTCTTTCTATCACTGCTCTCCATCTTTGCCTCTCTGTCACTGTATGTCCATCTCCATCTTTTGATCTATGTCTTTCTATACAATCATATATCTGTCTTCACATAGTTACTTCTCTGCATCCCTTTTATTGCATTGCGATTCTTATTTCTCCAACGCTCTTCTCAAATCTCTGCTTCTCTAACTGTATAATGTCTCTCTATCTCTGTCGCTATCACTGTCTATTTTCGGTTTTACCACCCTCTTATTCTCCTGTCACAATAATGACTCTTCTGGTCACCTCTCTCTCTCTCTAAGACTGTCTTTTTAGTATATTCTGTCTGTCTTTATAGGCCCATCTCTATCTCCCCATCTGTCCTTCCTTGTTTTCCATGGTTTCTTCTCCCCCCCTCCCTACCTCCCCCTTACCCTAACTAGCCCGACACGCCCACTTTCTCACCGCTCCCTCTTCGATCCGCACTACCAGTCAAACGACATCTCTTCTGTGTTGTATACCCAGCCTAGCACTATCACACAGTGGCTACACCCGTTCCCTCACCACTCCTTACGTTAGAACCAGGATTTATTATGATCCAAAATGCACACATTAACAGTACACAACACCATAAAAACTCAGAGGAGCAATCGAGCAGGGTATCGCTGACGTGTGCTGCGTCAACACACACGCGAATCATAAAGAAAATGATAACAAAGAGATCTTTATCTGGTGCCCAGCACAGAGACGTACCGGCCGTACATTCTGAATAGAGATTCTTCTACTCCACCTACGATACCATCTTATTTATCAAAGAGGATGTACCATGAAAGATGTGCAGATATGCCAGTATATGTACAGCCTTTCAATCTTCAGAGTTGTAGTACTCCCAGCCTTAAACGGGTGCTTAGTTTGGTCAGAGGAATTTTTTGTGTTAGAAATTTTAGAGGTGTTTGGACTAATTGTTTGGACACCGGCGTTTCCGCCTACTCTTCATCGGATTTTAAGTGCCCAAAGTTTTTAAGCGTGCTTAACGTACATATGTGACTTCTGAAGTATCTCTGCAGGTATCCATAAATGTTCCATCCTCCTCCCCCCCCTCCCTCCTCTCTCCCCCCCCCCCTCAAAGAAGGAACTGGGTATAGTTGTAAGATTGAGCTAGAAACAAAATGAAAATCGCAACAGTGGATGCATGTACTTGCCTAGAACAGGAAGATGGATATGGCAGACGAGCCGTAGAGAGTTAAAGCAAAAAACACAAATTTAATAAGATGAAAACCTTAGGTAAGGACATCCCGTTTGAAAACAGGAAATTTTAATACACACGGCAAAAAAGCGATAGGATAGAAAAATATGACAACAAATACAATGTTAATCGACACAGCGTTAGCGTGACAAGAAAGGGAAGACAGGTGCACACTGAAAAACCTGTGGGATAAGCAGATTGTGTAGCTGAGGACAAATTTAGTGTGTGATACAAAAAGTAGCATCATATTTCTTATAGAGGAAATCAAATTATAGGAATTAATTCTGATAGCCATTTTTTATATGGAAGGACACCACTACTGATGATGAGGAAATTTGTGGTCCCTCACATTTCAATGAAATCGCACACTGAAACACACTGAGCGTGGACTGTAGCCAACACGCCTTCCTGTTCGAGACAAAAGAATAACTGAACGCTACATAACTGACATCTGACACATTTGAATTTAAGCATTTGTATTTCGACGGTCTTCCCAGGGCAATTCAAAGGCGTCGATCCAGTTTATTTTTGTATGCAGTGGAATTTTATAATAATTGTGAAAGGTATAGATCTAGTCTTAAGTGCAAGCAAATTAAAATCAAAGTCGACCATGTTGATTTCTAAATTCTATTCACCCAACATAAAACCAGATAAAAGGAGTACGACAACATTGTCTCGAAGTTTTCTGCTTTTTTATAAAACGGTTGGAGATGTGGTATTCACTGCGAAGTACTGGCTGTAAAGCATTGTTAGCTAATGGGATCTGAATCGCTAGACTGTAAAGGACGAGATTTTTACAGTACATATTAAAATTTGTGTGAAGTTTACCGTATACCGGTACGCTATAAAGTGACAAAGTGTGGCCCCAAAACGGCTGTGTGACACGATGTTTATTATACCTGACAGTATGTGTCGAGTTGGCAAGAGATAAGATTTATATGCACAGGTTTTGTGTCCGGTATCTCTTTTGTTTCAAGTGTTATACATTGTATATGGTTGTTTCTTTGTTGTGTTCTCGTTACTATGTTGCCGGTGTTGTCGTTGATCGCCTATGATGGTCACTCTTTTTGTACTTGTGATCTCCATGATGTCATTATCTCTCTCTCTGGTATTGTTTTTTTATTTCCACTCATTTCTTCTGACATCATCAGCATCATCATTTTATAGACATACTTGTTTGTATGTGTCGGGGTTTAACGACACATCAGCACGATTACGGCTACATTGTGCCAAACACGGTGAGATACTGGTAGGTTTCCATGTCAAGAAGAAGAGAGGAAAGAGAGCGGGACAGAAAACTGAAGCAAGGAGACGGAAGAGATGTTAGCCCAGAACGTTGAGAATGACATTCCATGACATGTAGTTTGAATTTGAAGTCGCAGGTTGTAACTGTTTTATGTGAAAGACGAAATGAAACACACACATTAAAACAAGAAGAAGAGCTAAAACTATTAATGTGTAATGATGCAATATTGAAAATGTCGAACACGCTAAATAATAACCAGTGTGTAATACTTTGTACGTGAGGCGAGGGCGACTCCAGACAGGACCAGTTTTCTGGCGATAAATATGTGACAAGGACACACTTTTTGCAGGAATTTTTTTGCTTGCCGGCGACAAGGAACTGCCACAGATAACAGTGGAGAGAAAGTTCGATAGCAGTTAGTGATATTTCTGGAATGCAAGCCCTCACAGCACAGCTCCTGTATTGATGTTGAAGTTGTTGGTGAATCGAAGGTTATGTATGTGCAGTACGTGAGTGAGTTACTGGCTTGAGGTTGTGTATGAGCATTATGTCAGTTTCAATGTAACACTCCACACACAGTTTGCAACGGTGCGGCGTCTGCATTTTCTGCAATCTCCGTTGTTATCATGTAAGCGAGTAGACTTCATGGTGTTTGTTTCTGGTCTGTCTGTCGGTCTAGATCATGATTGTCTATCTGCCTGTCTGCTTGTCTGTCTGTTGGTCTGTCTGTCTGTCTGTCTATGTACTGGTCTGTCAGTCTCTCTGCCTGCTTGCTTGTCTTCCTGCTTGTCTGCCAGTTTGTTTGTCTGTGTCTCTGCCTGCCTGCCTGCTTGTCTGTCTGTCTTTGTGCTGGCCTGTATGTCTGCCAGCATGTGATGATGCCTCTCTTCCTTTCTCTCTCTCTCTCTCTCTCTCTTCTGTTGTCTCAGTTTTGTTGCCTTTTCAGTAGGTGACAAGCCTGTCCGTCTGCTGAGTTAGTTCTGTCTGTCTCCCCCCCCCCCCCCCCAGCTTTCCTTTTCAGATTGTCAGCCTCCCTCTTTACCTATCTCTTGCTTACATCCATGTATAATTGTTGTTTATGTACGTACGAGTAACTATCACGTCCCACACTGACAGAAAGGAAGGCTTGCTCTTGTCCATCCTGACTGCGGAGAAACAGCACGCGGTCATGTCTACTTGATATCCTAATCCACAAACAATCCATGCCAAGCTGTGATGACAACGGCACATTCTGGTGTTATTCTTCAACTCCGGGGCTCATTGAACGTTGTATGGCTGGCCCGATCATGTTGTTTCGATGACTGGAGGGGTCTGTTTCAAATCTGTCTAGTGTTTTCTAAGTCACCAAGGTCATCAAACAGGCAGTCTTATTTTAGTGACATTTTAAATTTCATTTTGTTTGTGTAGTTTGTAAAATCAGTCATGGAATTGACAACAGATTCACTACTGGATGATTCTGCAGTGCATTTTCTGTCTGATAGAGCTGTCAGATTGGACCAATTTTTTATTTATTTTATATTATAGACGGATTCTTTTCAGACTTTTCACTGAAGCTGGTTGTTAGATACTATGACAAAGGATCTGTTGTTCGAGTCTCTCTCTGGTTCTCTATCTGTTTATCTACCTATCTACCCAACTACCTATCTATCTATCTGCCTAACTACCTATCTACATATCTACCTATCTATTCATCTGTCTGTCAGTCTGTCTGTCTGTCTGTCTGACTGTCTGTCTGTCTACCTGTCTCTCTATCATTCTCTCTCGATTTTACTGTGTTGTATCCCTCTGTCTTCGTGTCACAGACAGAAAGAAATAGGCGAAATATGAAACTTTTTATTCTGTCCAATGGCTCTACGGATGAGAATAAGGAGATTTGGAGGGGTAAGGGGGGGGGGGGATTAAAAATGTTGAATATAATGGGGGAGGGGGGGTTATATAATAGAAAGCGGATAAATACAGAGAATAGGCCGTTAGAAAGAAAGAACATACCTATAGACGACAGGAAAGAAAGTAAAGAGAAAAATTGATAGGTAAAGTGTCATACTATACTAGATCTAGCTATTATATTATATATATCTTATCCACTTCAGTCTTTGAAAAGGAGCAGATAGATAGACGGAGTGAGAAGACAGTGACTATACATTAGCACAATCACGGCTATATTGTTTCAAACACTAGCAAGAAAGTTTACACGTCAAGAAGAGAGAAAAGAAAGCGGGACAGAAGGCAGGAGCAAGGAGAGAAAGAGAGAGAGAGAGAGAGAGAGAAAGAGAGAGAGAGAGACAGATGTCTCCCTGGAATGTCGAGGATGGCATTCTATGGGAGATACCATACCGATGGCGGGCTTACACCGCCTGCAGGAGGGAGCAGAGAAACGTGACGTGGAGAGATAAGTAGACGACCTGGTATTATGCTAACTTTATGGTCTTACAAGCCGTAACATTTTAAAGATCAAATTCCACTGATAACACTATACCAAGGTACGAAGCTTCCCTCCCAACACAGCGCTGCTATCAGAAATCCATAGACAGGGGCATTTCTTCACTTAAAATTCATTGACAAGAACATTCTGAGTCCACTTTATTATGTAGATTTCAAAGACTTACTGAGGATTAACTCTGAAGAACAGTATCACACATTTGTAAAAGTTCCTGTATCGCCAGTAATCGATCGTGGGACCAGGTCAGAGGGCATAGAGAAATTTCTGCGATCTCTGACCTAGATCTACGAGTATAAGTGCAGGTGTAGCGTGTCAAGCCACTTAAGAAAGTATACAGGGTTTTATAGAGCATAAATGATTTGGTGTGATTCTTTGTACGTTTCTCAATGTCTCAGGACAGCGAGATAATGGAAAGATAGCGCTGAAGTGTAAGCTGTCTAGGTAAGTTTAGAATGTACACATTGATAAAGATCTGTCTTTCTGTCTGTCTGTCTGTCTGTGTCTCTGTGTCTCAGTCTATCTGTCTGTCTATTTCTGTCCGTCTGTCTATTCATCTCCCGAACTATTTAGTTTGACCGCTTAACTTCCTAATTTCCACCTCTATCCGTTTGTTTGTAGGTCTGTCAGTCTGTCTACATCCCTGGTTGTCTGCCTGTGGTTCTGTCGTCTATTTGTCTATTCTGTCTGTTCATGTATAACACAGTTTTGTTTCTCTCTTTTCAGTTGATCTACTTTACACATATTTACGTATCTATATTATCAAACTCCACGTTTTCCCTCCCCCCCCCCCCCTTTTCTCCCTCCCGCCATCCAACATTTCCTTATTCTGCCTGCTTTCTGTTCTCAGTATCTCACCATTCCCTTTACACTCCCCCCTATT
>JBCAUA010070075.1:0-11049 GCA_038406235.1 Peronia verruculata
CTCACTCACTCACTCACTCACTCACTCACTCACTCACTCACTCACTCACTCACTCACTCACTCACTCACTCACACTTCATTCTCATTCAATTTTTTGTTTCTTCTCCTTCATAAAAATTCTTCATGTTTCTCTGGAACAATCACGCCTGTATCATTCTGACATGCTCATCAAGTGCCACTCGCTGAGCATATCTCGTGCATCGCCATTAGCCTGGATGGCAGTTGTGCTGGAAGCGTGTAATTACTTTACCTGAGCTCGCGAGGAAGGTTCATGGGTCATTCCACAGAAACGGTGCAAACATTAGCCCCAAGCCGTTGATTCTAATGGTTTATTTATTCTCCCCATTGTGTTGGAGACAGAGACGTGTGTGTGTGAATCTTTATGGACACGAATCAGCATCTCTGTATTGTAGCTCCGAAACCCGAGATCTTACCTCTCAGATTTAATTAAAGAACTCATTATCTAGACCCTGACAATTTACTCTTCTTGTATATTGTGAAAACATAAAATAATGAGATTTTTTCAAACTTTCTGGGAAATGTTTATTCCTGTGGATATGAGGGGAACGCGTTATAATTGTTTTCCCTTCTTTCTTATTTCCAAGGAGATATTGTCAGTGGTCAGTAGCAACGTTCCTCCACATATTTTTCCCGCTATAATCTTCTAATGACTCACGAATGTGCGAAGCGTAAGAGACATGGGGTATCCTGTTTTAAGCCCCCCTCCCCTCCCCCCTCCCTCCCCCGAGAGAGGGCTGAACCTGTGATATCTCTAGACTCTATACATAAAATCAGAGCAGACCGCCTGAGTCTATAGATATAATCGGTTTGAATTTAATTTTTCTTTTTTTCTTATCTGTTTCCAAATCCAAAAATTACTTCACAAAACAGATGCTCTATCCCCCCATCATAAGACATTAGGGATGAATTTCAACTGCTTTACCTTTGCAACTCTGTCTCATAGTAATGATGAAAATTACGTTAGATTTGGGCCTACAGGGAAAAGGATTACATGCAGCTAAGTCGAAAAATGATGCCACCATAAATTGTGAAATACAAAGTCCTGAATTCCACGAATCCATCTCAAGTAACTTTGCTTTCTGTGTCTCCTATATGGATTTTTGGATTAGACCATATTATCAGGTTTTCTGGTTTAAATTTGTAGCGTTTTTAATCAGTCTCTCTTCGTTAACCTATCAGGGATTGGTACAGTACGACCTATGCTACTGAGCACGGCAACTCAGAGATTGGTTAACAAAACATATTCTAAAGTGAAGGAGGGGGGGGGGGGGTAATTATTATTAAAGATACGTTACGGTCTATATACGTCTTTCAACCTCCTAATGAAAGTTATCCCGATATTATTAATGATGGACTACTTCAACTTTTGCATGGAACTCGGGATCTTCAAACTTGAGGAAAACAATGAAAAAAAAAAAATCCACTTTTCAAAAGGTTGCCATGGCAACGGCGCCATCTTGGATCTTGGCGTCTTTAAAATGACCAACTTCAAAATTTATCTTCTCCTCCAAATTTCAAGGGAAGTTTGGTAAACATTTAGTTGATATAATATATATATAACTACCTATTTTCAGTCCATCTTATGCAGTGGAAACATTTCTACAAATTTCTAAAAAAGCCATGTAATAAAATTTCAATTTGCAGAGTTTTGTCCTACCAAAAACCTTTTTTTTTCTCCAGAATTTGTAGACTGAATGAAACGCCCATAAGCACGTCTTTTGATCGTATTGTGAGAAAGATCTGTGTTGGAGAATAACGCATTTTATACATTCTTTGCCAACATATAATCAAATAGTGATGATGGATGCTGGAGCACTGCATGTAGCAGCCAGAGTGAGCCAAATCCTGGTGAACAGTAAACAAGATCTACGTTCGAATGACCGTGAGTCAAACACGTTAGAATGAACATATCCATATTTTGAAAACATGTTTATACCCAGAAAACAAAAACCCCAAAATCATATTTTTTTTTTTTAGAAATGCCCTCCCCCCCCCCCCCAAGAATAAAACTATACATCACTGTGCACTCGTGCATAATGTGATTTTTAACACACACACACACACACACACACACACACACACACACACACACAGGGAGAGAGAGAGAGAGAGAAAGTGGGACCACTGAATTTAGTAAGAAATCCCCCTCTCCCCAAATAAATAAATAAATATGTCTTTGACTGTTCATGAAAATTTGTTAAAAAACTAGGAAAATACGACATAGAAGATGGAAATGATAGGAGCCTGATTTGCTGTGTCGACCTTGACCTCTACTTCTCCTATACTTGAAGATATCGTCGAAATTAGCCTACTCTATGCTCGATCACGAAGCCTGTTATTGGAAAAAGGAGTTCTCGTGAATATTCACGAGGATTAAAAGTGACTGCAAATGCGCAGAGGAAAAATGTTTACCGAATACAACTATGCGTTTTCCAGTGCAAATTCACACAAAAACTTTGAAAGTATCTCTGCGATTACGGAGCCTTATGCTGGACCACGAAGCTTACTTGAATAGCGAGCTCTTCTAAACAATCGTGTGATGAAAAATGACTAAAAAAGCGAAAACAAAAATGTTAATCGATTAAGAGCAAAACAGTGCATGGACACACAGAGAACAATAAAATGCCACACAATGATATCAAAGAAGCCGGAAAGACATTATGATTAATTTTATAATGACGTGATGGCGTTGTACAAAACTGCAGCTTCATCTGTCACGATATAAATCTCATTTGTGCCTGCGCTCAGTCGTTCTTGTTGTATTACCCTGCTTCTTTTTAATGGCACCACGGTGTTGATTAGTAATATTCATGATAGATTTCATAGGATCCTGCCAACTTAATACCTGCTATTTTTCCTTTGCCAGAGTTAACTTAATGCCAGGGTTAACTTTTTTTTTTCAAACATATTACATTGAAATGATTATGTGTTAGTTTTTTTCAGTTGAAAACGTTCATTGTTAATCCCCATCTGCTTCACGATGCTAGTGTCTGTCACAATATGAGACGCGACTCGATGAAATCAGGCGCTCGTCAAACTGAGCCGATGGAGAAATCAGGTGTTTTTCAACAGTGAATGAATTTTTAACGTATTTTCTTTCTTTACTAAACCGTTCTATATTAATCTAAAAATGCATTTCAGAGTTCAGTTTACTGAAATAGAGCGAATAAAGGCATGGCATGGAATAACAAAGGTAAAGACGGATTTACAAAAGTGATCAGCCATTTTCTCACTAAATTCAGCAACCGGTCACCCCCATCGTCTTTAATTGCCAACATATCAACTTCTTCTTTAGGTAGACCAATACTTTTTTCATACACTGAAAGAGAAATGAATAATCTTCACAGTGATACCAATAACTCCATATGCTCATAATGTGACGAGCGCCTGATTTCATCGTGTCGTGTCTCATATTTCAGGTCATAAAGTTCTGTTCCATCCTTATTTGCCTCTACCAGCTTCCACTGTCAGGCAACTTCCACTCTGGGCTTAAGTCACAGTACGTACTTTGCTTGACAAAATGCCATTTTCCTGGTGTCATCTCTCGATCTATCACAGAGAATAACAGGTAGTTTTTAGAGAATGGAATTATAATCTTAAGCTGGTTTTCAAAGTTGTCGAATAGTATATTTGAATGTGTAAAGAAATACGTAGACTGTCGTGATAAAAGATGTTTTGTAAAAGCACATTAGAGTGTGGAGGGAGGCGGGGAGGGAGGGCAGGAGAAAAAAATGGCGATACAATTTGGTGCTGCACATCAGCATGATTACGGCTTATACTGTGCTTAGCACGGTAAGAATTGTGTATGTGTGTATGTGCGTGTGTTTGTGTGTGCGTGTTTGAAAGAGAGAGAGAGAGAGAGAGAGAGAGGGCGCAGGGAAGGAAGGGGGGATTTGGGGAGCGGGAGAATCGATTCATTCATTAATTTATCCATCCATAAATCCATCTATCATTCAAGCTGTCTGCCCATTCTCTATGCCAATCGACGTCTTTCTGTCTGTCTATGCGTATGTTTCGGTTGTGTATTGGAAAGGGGGGGGGGGAGTTGAAGGATAAATGCAAGGGAGTGGACCGGTGTACAAGAAGCTGTTATATATGATCTAGACGAACTAACGAACTGGTCACACTGAATTATAGAAACGAACCGCTCAGGCTGAATAGGAAGAAATAAACATGGCGAGTTTCCAGTCTGTCCGAGCGGCGCCTGTCTGTCATAGCCGCCTGGGACATTTGTCTGTCAACTATCGGGTTCACCTGAGTGCTCTCTCAGATTCGCCATTTTCTGTATTCTCTAGCTGTCTTCAACTGTTGCTACGATATTTCATCTGCGTTTCTCTGACTGAGTGACTAACTGACTAACTGACTGACTGGCTAGCTGATTGACTGACTGACTGATTGACTGATTGACTCACTCACTCACTCACTCACTCACTCACTCACTCACTCACTCACTCACTCACTCACGCACACACTCACACACTCACTCACTCAATCAGACATTCAATCAATCACCCAATTAATCCTCTAATTACGTATTCACTAACGTACTCACTCATTTACTCATCCACCCTCATGCTCTCTCAATCATTCACCTACTCACTTGCTCACCCACTCACTCACTCACCCACTCACTCACTCACTCACTCACTCACTCACTCACTCACTCACTCACTCACTCACTCACTCACTCACTCACTCATTCACTTACTCACTCACTCACTCTCTCACTCTCTCACTTCTTCCTTTTTGTCTCAAACACACGTACATAATAAATATATTATACGCGCACATGCATGCACATTTCACAGGATATAGGACAAATATCTCCTTGCAGCTAAAAATAAACACCTTCTCATATCCCATTCTATTATCTACGTTTCTTATTTCCGACTCTTTCACTCTCCTTCTTGCGCAATCTCTCTTTTCTGTCTTTTCTCCCCGCTTGTTTATTCCGTCTTCATTACATGCTTGTACACCCATAACCAATCATAATAGGCATTAAGGACTCAATGTCTCAATGGAATATCTGCAGATAGAAGGCGTGACATTGGATCTACGAAGTTTTGGCCTTTGTCCACCAGAACTGCCGTAGTCCGTCCCATAGCTGAAGATACCGGTAGGTCTGTCAGTGTCAACTTTGCAGTCAGGGATACATAGGCATTGTGCTGCCAGCCAGCAATCGTGCCGAAAAGAAATTGTCCTATATCCAGCGAACACGAAACACGATGACAGATAGGAATGTTGTTTTGTTATATTTTTGATATGTGCATAGTGTTAATGGTTTAGCCTCGTAGAAAAACGCCTGACGCATTCCCCGTTGGGTTTTTCCGAAGGTCTAGTGTTATACTATTATGACAATGAAAGCAAACAGATCTACCAGTGCCCAGTAAGGTGTACTGGTGTAATGCAAAATGACATTTTTTTCTCTCACAGTCAGATAGACTGGAAAGACACTAAAAGTCTCTCAATGTTAATAGCAAAGGTAGGCAGCTCACGATCACGAGTACTCACTGCCATATGCACATTGCATGGACCATAATGCATTGGCCAAAAAAGAGAGAGCCAATTCAGTTAAGAACTATATAAGAGTGCCCATATGGATCAGTTATAGTGTTTCATCTAGATCTAGATATAGACAAAGTATGCCAGTTGTAAGGACTGACTATCTTCTGTCAGTATGAGAACATAAGCTTTTGCTCTGTGCATAATATTATAATTGCATTGTTATCTAAAACTTAACTTTCGAGGCATCTTTCAGTAAAAAAAAAAAAAAAATGAAGTATCCATGGAAATTCTCAGTCAGCAAATCTAGATATACCTCAACCGGGCGGAAAGGTGCTGAGGACTGATGGCGCCAGTGACAACTTTCTTTGAGCCCTCGGTATTTTACTAATCGATCTACCAACAGACAAAATGTCGGTATTGATGTAAGTAATTGGTTTAGCTTATAAAAATCGGTTCAATATTTCCTGTCGCTAAGAGGCACTTCTATGTGCATAACACATGCCTAAACGCTGGTACTGCTAATGACATTAGCGAATGATCACAAAAGTTCATGAATGCCATTTTATTAACATGATAGATAATTATAATAGTGAGTATTACTATTACTTACCCGCCAAAATGCGACAGGTAGAAAGTGTTAACAGTGTTAATAACTTCGAGTTCAATAAACCCTTTTACACAACCCAGCACCTCTGCGAGGGCCCGGGGTAAGTAAGTTCTCTGCCCCCACCTGCAGGCGGTGTAAGCCAGGTCTGAATCTGAATACGAGTATTTTCTGATCAAAGTGGAAACTACAAATCGATAATTTTAAGCGCTCAAAATAAAGGGCTCTCAAGTTCTCTAATCCCTAAGTTAATCCTCAACATTGCTGAAATCAAGTTCGTTCTCTCAACAGAAATTTTCTGTTTTGTCTTAGCAGAACACAACGACAACATATTCATGAAAAAAAAAAGACATTCACAAATATTTCTTTTTCTATTTGTTTCCCCTCTCTTCTTTAGATCCATAGTGAAACGATACCGCATCTGCAGTTCCACCCAGAAAAATGGAACGCATAATAAGCTATGTAGAAACCGGAAATCTGAATGTATCAGAAACATCATACCGCAATGTATAAACTAATCGTAATATTTGGCATGTGTTTAATAATTTCTATTAATGTTTTCAATTTGTGCATTCAATAAGAAAAAAAAAATAAATAAATAAACACATCAATATCTCACTCACCAAGAATGTTTACCCTTCACTCCATCATCCTGAACACTTTGACTAGCTCAAAACATCAGCAACAAGAACTGCTGTCTTCCTAAAGTGAACGAAGTTAGTTTTCTTCCTGGCTACTTCCTCAAAGCTCCATTGAAATAGTGTTCTGTAGCCGATATCCAGCATGTTTCCTGGCCTAGCTGCTGAACAGAATGGACATTATTTCAATAGCTCGGAGTTCTCACATGGAAAAACATATCCCATGTTTACATGGCAGGAGCGAGAGGCTGAGGATCTTCCACATAATGGCCCCATGCTTCGTGCAAATGAAGTGAAAGAATCTCTGACTATTGGACGTAGGAATGTTGCCATATTCCATGTGATATATTTCAAATGCTTTCACTTTAGACCGGGGTTCATTCATCTATTCATCTTTTTCCTTTCCTTTCCTTTCATGTTTACGATTTTGGTCGTACATACATCCAATTATCCATTAACCCATCATTCTATTCATTTATTCATCCATCCATCCATCCATCCATCTATCCAGCCATCCATCCATCCATCCATCCATCCAATTATCCATTAACCCATCTTTCAATACATCCATCCATCCATCCATCCATCCTCCATCCAGCTATTATTCATCCACCATCCATTCATGTATTATTCTATCCATCCCTCCGGGTATCCATCTATCCATCAGTCTTTGCACCAATCCATCCGTCCATCCGTCAATCGAGTCATTCATCCATTCATCCATCTATAAGTATATTCAAGCATAGAAATGCTTACGTACATACACATTCATCTACCTATAACAATATCCATCACTCAAAAGGCAGGCTTAAACACACACCTAAATACATGTCGATCCATTCATCTATCTATCTTTTTACTCAGGCGTTAAACATTCTTTGGCGTCTCCTTACTTAGTCTCCACACCTAGTCAACAATGCCATGCTGCAGTTGTTAATAGAAGGGGAGGGGGGGGGGCGGGAAGGGGGGGGGCGGTGAAACCTCTAAGAAACACAACTGAATGACCAAAATAAAATAAAACACAGAACAGATTTATAGGGATTTGGTGCTAATATGCTAATGGTGCGCTTGAGAGAAGCATGTAAACCCCGGATTAGAGAAATCCCCAACGAAAACAAACAAACAAACAAACAAACAAAAGCAAAAAACTGACCTCTTCAGGGAGAGGATCTAAACGCAGAGAAATAGAAAAACGCCATGAACAAAAAAAAAAGGGAAGAAAGAAAAAAAGGAAAATAAAAAGAATGAAGAAGTGAATAATTCTGTTTTGGATATGAGGCTTCAAATAAACTAACCGTAGATAGACAGAAAGGGTAGAAGAGATAGTGGAAAGGAGAAGAGAGAGAGAGAGAGAGAGAGAGAGAGAGGGGGGAGAGACTAAGGTGCGGTAGTTGTCCGTTAGAAAATCAGATTATGACAAAAAAGAGATTTATATCCATATAAATAGCGCAAGCAACATTTGAGAAGACATAAAGAGAGAGAGAGAGAGAGAGAGAGAGAAAGAGAAAGAGAGACAGAGAAAGAAAGCAAGATTCTGAGCTTCATCTGAAAGCAAGAAAAAAAAAAAAAATAAATAAAGCAATTGAAAATCAATGTAAGCACACTATGTTTACAGGAACAAAAACTTGTTTAGCATGCTGGGGAAGTTTGACGGATGGTAAGAAAAAAAAAAGAGGAAAGAAAACGTACTCAATTATTAGCTACAATGAAAACCTCGCTGTAAATCTGCAGGGCATATCAAAAGAAATAATATCAGAGGATAGATGAGTCATATTTACTATCGTGTTGTATGCAAATATTATATTGTATAAAAATCATACACACATGCATATATGTATACTGTATTATGTGATAAAAACCTACACAGAAAGTCTAAATTCATAGACAACAAACAAACATCATGACAATTCCTTCTTGAGGTTGGCTGATAACAGATCCGAGTAGAGATTGTTTGTGTTGGGGTTTAACGGCACATCCGCACGATAACGGCTACATTGTGCCAGATCCGAGGGAGAACCATGATCACCAATGTCTGTTCCAGACAAGGCAACAAATGATGATTAAGTGATGGACAAATAAACATGTATGGCTCTATGGAAAAGGCCCTGTAATGGTGAAAATTGTTTAATTTCTGGTTCAACGTAGATCTATATCATTTTAGGCAAATGTTGCTCTTGCATAATATCAAAACTTGTTTGGCGTCATTAGAGACACACCTTGAGTCTATACGAACTTAATGCATGCCTGGAAGCTGGCAATGTACTTCTAAGAAAAGCAGTCAGAGATTTTCTTTCACATGGATACATGGCCAATTTACCATTCAACGGTTTTATCTAGAGCACTACACGAATCTCCATGGAGATGTGAGATGGAAGCTGATATATAAACATAGATGTTTCATATCAAGGCGCTAGCTGGGACCCCAACCTCAGTCGCACAATGAGACACTACTTGTGAATATTATCAGCGGCATAATCTGTTGTACAGGAGAGAAACGGCACTGAAATGCAAGAGAGGCTTCTATATAATTATGGAGGCGCCAACATTTCGTATCGGAGAATTTTACAGATATAACACTTATTTTCTCGGGCCAACTTTGTATTTCCAGATCAGGCCTGTCTGGAACTCATTAACATGTTTGATATTCCCCCCCCCCCCCTCCCTTTTTATGCCACGCATTTGGCAGTTCTATGTTTGTTTACCTCTCATTTTATTTGCTATGAAGACATTGTTTACCTCTGTTTTTGTTGCTATGGTAACATTTGTATTGCCGTAGTCAATGATATGTGTAGGAATGAAAACGTTGCTAAAGCATAATCATCAGACCTGATGGCAAATACAAGGAATGCCATCATTGAGCCACGACTGAGGAACTAGAACGTAGAATAATAGTAGTATACCGCTCTCATTTTGTGGTTATTACAGTTATGCTGAATCATTCGAAAACAAGAATATTCTTTGACTTATTTATTTTTTTTTTTAGAGTGTCCAGGGGCCTATATGCCCCAAGGCTAGCCTTCTTATACTGCACACTTGAATGATTTTACAAATAAGCCGCAATGTAATTTGTCTTTTAAAAAAGTGCCCGTCTCATATTACCATTTAGAACTAAAAATCGTTTTTATTAAAAGTGATTAAACATCATTGTAGCGTTACTGACATAAAAAAACAAAACAAAAATTCTTTTGATACTTTCGGAGTTAAATTTTTATTGTATTTTGTTTTATCTTTAGTTATTGTTCATTTTTAAAAAAAACATTTTTTTTTTCATTTTCTTCTTTTTTTTTTGGTTTATGTTTAGTTAACTCTCGTCGTGTGTTAAAAAAAAAGGGGGGGGGGGGGGGAAAAAAGTAAACCAGTTGCACAATGAACGATGTGCTAATGCCTCATCTAAGCTATTTTGTGGCCAACCTCTGGGGAATGTCAGGTGTTTAAAAGAGAATAACAAACAAAGTTTTATTTATTTATTTATTTGTTTATTTATTTTAGTGTTGGCTTCATGCCAAGAGTGTTTCTGTGAAGATAGGAGTCAGAAAAGGTTATGCCATTAACGAATACCAACATAGCTAGAGAGGGGTTCCAATACGAACAAGAAAGTACAGTATGGCTGTAAAAGACTGAGATGTCCCACACAATACTCTGCAGTAGGGCACCATTTTATGATCAGGGGATCTCAAATATGATTATAAAAGAAAAAGGTTAAAAAAAAAAAAAAGGAAGGGCAGCGCAGGGAAAAGAGACATCGGCTTTGGGTTGCTAATGATGATTAATTCAATAACACGTTTGGCCTAAGTACACAGTGGCTAGATGGACTTGCGACAAAAGGGGTGGTAAAGCCAGACCACTTCATTTCATCCGCCAGAAGCTATAGGGCTTTTAGTGGAGTCAAAGATCGAAGAATCTCTATTGAATTATCGATGTTGCTCTCACCGTCCATGTCTTCCTGTAATGGTCAAACCACTGTCTGCTCTATCTGTCCCTGAAGTTTTGGTCCGCTATTCACTATTGTATGTAGTCCATCTAACAGCTGCTTTTTTCCCATCCGTGTTTCATTCCATGATCCAGTCAGATCTTCTCTTAATATTACATCCATCAAGGTTTGCAGCAAACTCTAACATCAATATACTGAGTTGCTCATGTACTTAGTTTTCTATTTGGAACCCTGAAACCCAGCCGTTTCGCTAACCACCCATCCATCCGTCTGTCCATCCATCCATCCATCCATCCATCCATCCATCCATCCATCCATCCATCCATCTATCCATCTATCCATCCATCCAT